>OOFE01015931.1:0-11827 GCA_900323365.1 Monocentris japonica
CCCCCCAACCCCCTCCAAGCCTGTCTGGCTGTCTGTGACCAGATAGTTCTCCCAGCCTCATTGCCAACAGTGGGCATTAAAGCCAAGGTCAGTCTGTGGGAAAAACACAACAACAATCAACAACAAACTGCAGAAACAACTGAACACAACTGATATTTTCAGCTCACTTTTTCAGAACCACAGTCCTCCATCTCTAATATTTCTACTCTCTCCCTGTGGCCTCTCATCTCACCACTGGGTTTACTGTGGACCGATATATGGGGCTATCGGATATTGACCATTCCGTGTTGTCCACCTCGGATGTGGTAGGTAAGATGCAGTTTTTTGTAAATATTTATTGTAAAATTTAACAGTTATTATTGGCAATTTCAGCCCAAAAATATCGGCTTTCAAAAACTCCTACCAGTCAAACCCTACGCTTGAGTTCTACCAAGGGCCAAGTCAATTCCAGTTAGCTGGAATTGTGAAGACACTGTCACTTTCATCACTTTGCAAAAAAAATAAAACACAATACTCTTAATCCTTAACTCCAACAGTTCTCTACTTAGTTTCTATCCATCTACATTACTTTAGGGCCTAATCTTTACCCTGTCCCGAACACTGCGCCAGTAATGGTCACCGTCCAGCTCTGTCCATTGTCTTTCTCTAATTGGGGCTGATAGTGGAAGAAAATGTCCCTCTGTGTTCCCGGGGGGACAAGAATGACCGTTACGCAACCAGAGAATGTGTTTTCCTGCTTTTAAAAAGCATCCCAGATGGGTTCTGGCTTGGGGACGTTAGGAGGATGAATCGTTTCAGACCGGAGTGCATATGAAGCCTCAAAGAACTGGGAGTTTGTGCCGATTATTACCAAACATTGCTTTGCTCCACTGCAGGGCTTTCAAAAGATAGTTATAAGCGTGTGGCACTCTTTCCCAAAACATGGTTGTTTCAAGTAGGGTTAGACTGATCTATTGGCGTCCTGATATATCAGACCAATATTGATCTTTTATTAAAAATCATTTCTGAGCCAGTGCAGTCACCTCTGATATAATGGATATTGTGCAGTTCAATTAGTTACATGTTTATTGTATTATTGATCAGTAGTAGTAGTATTATTCTGGATTTCAATTAGGGTTTCGACCAATATGGGCTTTTGAAGGCCGATACTGGTATTATTAGAAAGAAATTGCCGATAGACAATATTTTGTACCAATATTTAATGTCTTTAAATTTGACCATTTTCATGCCAAATGTTCCAAGTATTCAATGTTTGCAACAGAATTTTATTCTCACCGGGGTGGAAAAGCCTCTGAAACAGCATTTGGACCATCATGGGACACTAAAACTTTCCACTGAAACCCAGACTAATGACATTATTTGAGGGTTGGCAGCTCTAAGGCAGGGTGACCCAAATATTACATTATTGAACAATTTAAATGAATCGATAAAATGTGCAAAAAAAATTGAATTTCCTCAGAATTTTATAATTTCAGGTTTTACAGACTTGTGATCAGGGAGGAACCTCCATTATATCAGAGGTAGATGACATGACTGACCGATAACTGACATTTAATAAAGGACCAATATTGGCCCAACATTTTGGCAAACCAATATATCGGACTAACCCTTCTTTTAATAATTTTAGTGTCCCATGGGCTAAATTCTATTTAAGAGGCTTTTCCACCCTGACAAACATCTTGTCGTTTTGGGTGAATTTTTGGGCACGAAATGGTTCACTTTGAAGATTCTGAATTTTGGCACAAAATAGCGGCTATCAGCAGCTTCAATACGTATCAATATCAGCCTTCAAAAACCCATGTTGGTCAAACCCTAATCCTTTCTAATAGTAGCATCTTCCGTCTCTGTTCCCATTTTCTCATTCAATAACTCCCCAACATCCCTCGTTCTCTCCTTCCCTCCATTCCATGATTCTCATCATCCTTCCTCTCCTCCTTGTCTTCATCATTGTCCTTCACTCCTTTCTTCCCTTGTTTCCGCATCCATTTCATCCATCTTTCTCGCCCTCTCCTTCCTCTCTTATCGATCTGTTCTGACCACAGAGATGTCACGTCCATTAGTGAGCACCAACAGGCCCTCGAGCATCATTTGTTAGTTGTGAGTGCGCATTTGTGCAGAGACACCTGTGTCTGTTGGAAGGCCTAAAATGGGTATTGAGGCTACTGTATAGTAAAGGAGAAAACTGGAGGAAACACTGAATACTTGGCATGAAAAAGGTCAAATTTAAAGATATATGCACTAAATATATATGCACTAATGCTGCTACTGGCAAAAAATATTGTCATTGATATCAGCCTTCAAAATCCGTTATCAGTTGAACCCCATTTAGCACTGCAGTCCTCCAAAAGTCAAATTACAGAGGAATCTGCTGAAAGCCCTACTGGGCAAATCAAATCTGGAAATGGACACTTTCGGTAAATTTCAGCAAGCTGCTCTAGTATTGATTTTCCTTTTGTCGTTGTTTTTCTTTAATTGGGATTCAATTCAAATTTGCTGGAGGCGGCATGGTGGGCCAGTGGTTAGCACTGTTGCCTCACAGCAAAAAGGTCCTGGTTGGAATTCCTGTCTTTTTTTATGTGTCCCACACACAGAAGTGGCATCAATAGCTGCACAAAAAGCTAAAGCCTTTGGCCCCTTTTCACCTCCTTGCCTTGCCATCAGCTGATGAAGTCTCATGAACCCAAGAATTTCCCCTCAAGGATCAATAAAGTATCTTCATCTCATCTGACCTCCACAGCAAATATTCCTTGAAAGTAACGTTTGGACCGCAACTGGCTTCCATGGTAGACTATTCCGTAAATATGCCATTCATGTGGGTCGTTTCAGGATATACGTTAGCCAATATTTCGTGCCGATATTTTGTGCCAATATCTTGAAATATGACCATTTTCACGCCACAAAAGTATTTAGTGTTTCTCCTTCTCCTTCTTCTCTACTGGCCAGGGTAGAAAAGCCTCTGAAACTGAATTAAGCTCCTCATGGGACACAAACTCAATTTGAACCCATAGTTATAATAATAAAACATATTTATGCACATTTTTATGGAATCAAACTGTCTCATTGGAATACATGATATGTTCTTATATATTTTCTGAGCTAGTACAACCAGGAACCATGAAATCAGATGAACATAAAGCCACCCACCGAGCATTTCCCACCAAACTAATCAAAGGAAAGGGGAGTCGTATACCAAAGAGACAAATGTTAACCAAACACTGAATGCAGCAATGGGCTCTGGTGTTTTTGTGGGATAACAAGCAGCCAGGTGGGAGCCGACTGCCACCCAAAAGACTTAAAAGGGTGTCTTCTACAGTCCCAGGGGGACCATCTGGAGAGCTGCTGTGGTGCTGCTGAAGGTCCTCCGGGCAAATTTGATTTCAGAGAATAAGTTAGTTGTAGTGTGAGCAGTTAATTGAAAGTGAGCGTTTTTTTCCCCTCAATCCTGCCTACTGTCTGTGCCATGCGTCTTCCCTCAGAACAGGCTTGTGACCCCTGGCTTTCCCTGCCCCAAGCGTGCCATGAACTCTGGAGCATTTCCCCCTTTAGCAGTTCCTCACAAAATGAACCAAGGGCAAACCGCATTCTGGACTGATGCTCATATTCAGCTATTTCGTCATGTGTTCTTAACTGGTATGAACACCAGAGAAGGCAAATTACAGCAAATAGTGCAGACAAGTCCACCATGCTTAGCTAAAGTTACAGAGGCTGGATTTATTTGGCTGTATTTAGCTTGTTTGTTTGCCACCATGGGTGTCTGATGAATTGAAAAAAGTATTATCTATAATGTCACAGAAAACCTACTTTTAACAGTTCAGTATCTGGCCAATCAGCTTCCTTTAAGAAGCAATGGGTGGGACATGCCCATATAGGTAATGTTGCATCCATGTCATGTTGGAACGACTTGACGGTTAAAAGCAACAGCCTGGAACTGCTCAGGCATTCAAACTCATTTGAAGCCGTCAAAGACGCCATGATTGCAGTCGACCTTTGTTGCTCCTGATCAGTTTTTTAACACTCAACATACATGGGATGAGTGTGGATGCATTGAATTCATGTTTTACAGCCCACCAAATATCGTAATGTCAACTGCAAACCACAAATAGCAGTTGAGTCCTGTCATGATTGTGATCAGAAAATCACTTATGTGATGAAAATTGTTCATATTGATGTTTTAATTTACTTATTTTTCTTGACTACAGCTATTTACTGGTTGGTGACATTCAGAATATAGGAAGTCAGAGAAATAAAGCGGGCATTCTGACTGTTAAAGGACATTTGACTGGCTATGAGACACTGGACAAGTTGGCAGAAAGTTAACAGGAAACTGTTTGAATAGCATAAGTGCATCAGATGTAAATGTAGGAAGAAGGTCGGGCTTGTGAGGCAAGGCAGCAGCTTAAGCACAGCTCTACCTGACTCTACCGTCCACCTCTCGTAGTAATCCCATTACGCGATTCCCTCCCAGCTCCAGGGAGGCTCGGCTGGCAAACAATGCAGCCATGATGTCAGGAGGCTGCGTCCGCCTTAACCAGGCATTAACCCCGAGCATTACACTAATAGCGCGGGCCTGTGTGCGCCTGTGTGCGATTGTAAGTAGGGGTTTATTGAGGCTGCAGTCCAACACGGATTACTAGAGTGTTATGTCTCCTTTATTTTAATGGAGCGCTGTCATGCTGAGTTCGGGGTGCTACTCGGTCAAACTGATGCTTGGCCGTCCAAACGGGGGCACCATTTTACAAAGTGGCGTCAGTTTAGCATTAATCAAGAGTGTATTACTATGGATAATAAAACTGACTTCACAAACGATGACCTCATTTAGCTTAATACGCAATGAGGTCATCGATTGTGCTAGTTCACCATGTTTGGCTAGCAAGTTCTCTCCCCGTCGGGATGCTAACAGGAAGTTGCTGCAGCGAAAGCCATAATTATAATGGTGTAGTAAACATTTTGCATTTTTTCTAGATGGTAGACCATTAAATAAAAGAACACAGTTAAAAGAAAGACTGGCTGTACCGTTGATTTTTAGTTTATTTATTTCAATTTTACATTTTCACTTTTCATTTTAAGTTTCATATTTCACTTTGCATTTTCAAGTTGCCGTTTTAATCTTATGCCTTTTCATTTTCACTTTTACATTTTATTTTGGTATGATCATTCCAAGTGCTACAGTAAAAAAAAAAATCATTAACAATTACATTGTCACACTGGGTGAAATAATCCTCCATAAACTACAGGTACAATGGAAGTAGAGTTAGGCTCCCCAAGCGAGGACATTGCTGTAGCAGTAGTACATAGCAGGCAGTACTTTTTTACTATTTACGATGCTTATGGTATAATAAAAAGAAGAAACGGCATTTACTGTGATGAGGTGCCTGAACCCACGAACCTGCTCCTCCACAGACTGCTGTTATGAGGTGAACTATGTTAGACTGTAATACAAGAGAGTATAGCAGTACAATGTACAAGTATCACGGTCAACCATACACACACATATTGTATATTTATATAATGTGTAAAGTTGGCCTCCTAGGTTTCACCTCAGTATATTTGTCAATGATATGGAGGGGGGGGGGGTTGCTTTTTTATTTTGCAGGTTAAAAGGGGCTCCCAGGTTAAAATCCCTGGCTATTTTTAGTGTCTTGCTTACTCAACTTCTTTTGGCGATGCGCCTATAATATGTTAAATAATCAAGTAGTGTTATATTTTAGAAATATAAATGCAGAAACTGATTTGGTTGTGTTGTTTCTATTTCAAAAGATAAAAGGTTTACAGCGTGACATTTTATTTCCTGTGTATATTAGGTCATTAGATCGTCAGATTCCTGTGGACGCAGACATCTGTGGATGCAGACTATTGTCGGCTTCGCTCGGCTGAAGGGGATTCAAAGTCTGGCCTTTCTGCTGTGGGTGCTCGCAAACTGTTTCAAGTGACACTCTTTTCCCTTGGTCGGTCGGTCAGTCCCAAACATTTTGCTGGGCCATTGTGGTGCATGCTTCATGGACTTGCTAGTGCACTTAGATAGTGGGAAATGCTACACAGAATACCTGAAATCAATGGGAGAGAAATCAGATTGCAAAAAGAAAAGAAAAAAAGGTGTCTCACTGCCTATTTACTGGGAACAATAAATAAATCCAATAAAAAACTCAAAATGCCAAAGTAAACAAAAACAATTCAATGGAAAAATTGATGTAAGTTAGTCTAATTACTCAAAAGCAGCTTGAGTTACAGCTGCGAACAGTCCAAATGCCTGTAGCTTGTCTTTATACCAAGCTTGCAATCGCAAACTGAAGCTAGCGTTAGCCACAATGCTATCGCGCTACCAAGGCCCACTCTAGAGATAACGTTAGCTACAAATTCTCTAGCAACCAAACAGTCCTGAAAAATTGCCAAACACAATAACGTTGGCTAGTTTATGCTCAGCTGCAAAAAGTCCAAATGCCTGTAGCTTGTCTTTATACCAAGCTTGCAGTCGCCAACTGAAGCTAACATTAGCCGTAATGCTACCTCGCTAGCGCGCCCACTCTCAAGATAATGTTAGCTCCAAACTCTGTGGAAACCAAATAGTCATAAAACCATCTAACAGAATGCAACAAATTAAAAAGTACGTTCTGCAACAATGAACCACTTACCTTGATCAGAATATCAGCAACATTTGCAGGTGAAGTATCTCTCACAGGCTATTCAGGCTAAACACCAAGTACCCACACCAATCTGATCGCCATTTATCACAAATTACAAGCTTATTTATAGTTATTTTGCCTCTGATTTATTGGAAGACAGCTGTAAACCACACAATAAGCTGTTTTAACCTATGGAAGAGGGTAACATTATAAATACTATGTGTACAAATATAATGTGTACAGATATAAGTCCTTATAAAATATAGTTCTAGCTGATTGTGCAGCCATGAATCATTTTAGGCAAACCAGTTGGCTACTGAATATGCTCCACAAGGATAATACAGAAAACAAAAGGGTATATTGTATGCTCATGCAATTTCTTGTGTGATGATTATGTTGTTAGAGAAGTTCATATGTTTCTAATCTGCAAGTAAGGTGTTACCCAGGATATTTTCATTAAATACTTACAGAGTACTATTGTGTGCACAGGTTAATGCACTGGAATAAGGCCAGTGTAAAGTGTTACCATAAAACCATACATATCCACATCAGGGCTAAAGGGAGAAAGGAGCTCTCTTAGCCACCCAACATTTCCTGACTCTAGATCAGTCTGCAAAACCGCTGCCACTGCATGAAATCGGGTTAAATGCCCTAATGTCACTGTTAACAACAGTCGCCGAGAAAGTAATTCTCATGTCAAGCTTTAAACTGATCTGCAACTTAACCGGCGAGTCTGGGGGAACGAAGTCATGATGACCAAACCGGTGGAGCAATTACAAGAGAAAGAGACGGAGGGAGTTTTCTTCCTCTTTCTCTTATCCGATGTCTTTGTTGACTCCTCTTGTTTCTCTACTAAATCACTGAGGGACATCTCCATTCAGGTCGCGATCACACGCTTCCCGTAGTCTTGATTATCTGAGGCTGCTTGGCTTCGGCGGAGAGGAGCTGGCAGCATCTCATTTGCAGAGAGATTAATATTGGCGAGTGAGTGAGTGTGTGTGTATGAGAGATGAAAGTAATATTAGTACGATATATGGGGATGATGTCGGTCTTTTATTAAAAATCAGATATGGTCCAGTCGGGGCCGTCCACCTCTGATATGATGGTATGATGCATTTTGATTGATTCCATATTTACTGTAGAATTCATCAATACTAGACTGGCTGTCTATGGAACTGATTCTAATGAGACATTCTCATTATATTCTACATAAGTAGGCATGATTTTTTTATTTATTATTATTTTAGATTGTATTATTTGTATAAATGCTGTTTTTAGATGCTTTTTCACCCTGCCAAGAATAAAACTTATAGGGAAAATGCTGAATACTTTTATTTTCTTTTAAGTTTATGGCATGAAAATGGTCAAATTTAAACAATATTGACACCAAAATATCAGCTTCGCAAACCCTTTCGAAAACCCATATAGGTTGAGCCCCAGATAAAAGTAATGCGTTTGCTTGCTTGTGTCTAAAAATAGCAAGTATACAATGAACATCAGCATGGGCAGCGGACTGGAAGCCATGACATTCAAACCTAAACAAGTGTCTCCCACAGCGGCCCTTATCAACATCTACAACATCTGTCGCTGGTACAATTCCGCCACATTTCTGGGCCTTTCGGGTGTCAGGCACTAAGCTGTCACACTAAGCCACATGTGGTCCTATGAAGCTCAGTGGGCACTAGGGGTTGGACTGATATATGGGGCCTTTTATTAAAAATCAGATATGGTCCTTTCAGTGTCGTCTACCTCTGATACACTGGTTGTCTATGGGAAGCCGTTAACTGGGATTGATAGTAATGAGGCATTTTGATCAGATTCTGCACAGGTATGCATGAATATGTTTTATTATTATTATTATTATTACCTTGGGTGTCAGTGGATAGCTTTAGCTTTAGAAGCTTTTCTACCCTGACAACAATAAAAAAGAAACAGAATACTTGAACTGTTTTGGAATGATGAAAATGGTCAAAGCTGAAGTTTGCGAACATCAGCGAAAAAAAAACAAATAGCAATTTCAATCCAAAAATATCAGTATTGGCCTTCAAAAGACCGCATCGTCGAACCCTAGTGGGCACAGCAGCAACAGTACCAGGGCTAGGGGGTTGATTCCCACTGGGCTGCCCACATTGAAAACGGATGCACTCATAAGCCAGATGAATTGAGTAAAATGATGATGATGGTTAATAATACATGAACAGAACTGAGTATCAGAGGTCCTGGACTGGTAGGAGGCCCGGGGAAGTGGCGCCGCAATGTTCTACCTTCAGAAAGCAGTAAAATAACATTACAACATGTAGTCCTCCCCTCCTCAAACGGGACGCTAATCATTAACAACATGTCATTTCCATCCTACAAACTGAAAGTTATACTTATTTTGAAAAGCCGAGAGTATGTGTCCAAAATGTAATGTAAAAGAGAGTAGGTTCATTTTGGTGGCATGCAATGTGTACTCACACAGCAAAAAAAATAACATAAAAATATACCTACAACGTAACACAGGACCTTTAGCCACAGCCCAGGCATATAGGACTATTACAAAAGGGTTTTGAGCTTTCAGATTATATATCATTTTTACATATAAGATTAAACTTGGGGAAATTGTGTCTTTGCAGCAGCAAAATAATAATAGGATACAGCAAAAAAAACTAAAATATGAATAAAAAAATAAAGCAAATGGTATCAAACATAACAAAATTCCAACATTCCAAGAACATACTGAGTGAAATGTGTGAGGACTACAGTATTCCGAGGGCGTGCAAAATAACAGCAGCACAACATCCTGAGACAAAGAAAACAGCCTACGAATCACAATCCCCAAATGACTGCGTGCGCGTGTGTGTCTTCAGCCGCTTGTCTATGTTGAGTGTTCAGTAGCCTATAGGGCCCAGTAACCTAATACATGTAGCTGTGGGTCTGGTCACACAGACAAAGGATCACAGCATCACAGGTAGCCTCCATACGTGCCGGGGAAAAAAAAAAAAAAAAAAAAAAAAAATCACACGCCGAGCTCCATTCAAAAATCTGCCGATTTGGCGTGGCCTTGTTTATCCGCAAAAGCACACACATACAATGGGCGTAAATTCTTTTCTGAATCGTTAGGATCAGCTCTTCAATGACGGCGTATATTCGATACTCCAAGCAGCACTTATTTATACATAAATATTTTTTTTGTTTAATCCCACAACCCAACGTGGTGTACGGCAGCGAGCGGTGCGAACCAATTCTAAAAGTTGAGATTTTATTGAAATAAAGTGCTGCTTCGTAGATGACTTGTATGCCGAATTTAACACAATACACTAACGATTCGCAAAAGCGTTTAAGTCATGTTCTGCGAGGTGGGTACGTTGACAGCTAGGCTAGGTAACATAAAACCTACAGATTTTTAAATGGAGTTTGGCGTAATGGGTTTGTCGTTCTCTTCCTGTAATAGGGAACGGCACGCATCGGGGCTGCATCGACAGACAAGCCCGCAACAACACGACTTACTGTCTTTACAAATAATCTCTACTTTTTAATTTGAAGGGCACTGCGTTATCCTAGCCTTACGCTCTTATAGGTGTCCTGTCAAAGCACTAATAACAGTATTAATAAAGATCGCACCGCTCACCTCTAGAAATAGCCAGAATGTCAGGGCTATGCCGGCCAGTGGATTCCTCATATCTCCGCCTGTAAGAGAGTAAAACCTCCGCTTCTAGAGAAAGGATGTGGAGGAGATGCTCCTTTTATCACTATGTCGGTTTCATCCCGCGGCTGGAAATCAAACCAAACGGCGAGACCCGGTGAGCAGATCCGGCCGGTCCAGCGCGGAGTCCTTTGGATTGACAGGAGAGGGGGGGGCGCCTGGGTGTCAAACAGGTCCACCGACAGAGATGAATGGCACGGTAGGGAGCTGCGTTATCTTGTGACGTTGTCTTATTCCACGCCCCTTTTCATTGCCTCTCAGCTTCAACGTTGGTCCTCATAAATACGGAACTACAGGAACGAACACAGTCGTAGGCACAGCCCAAAGGAGGAAGTTTAAAGGTGGTGCAATCTGTTAAAGGTGTCCTCAGGAAATATTGAACAGTGATGAGACAGTTCAAAATATTCAAAGCCAAAGCCACTCAAACCGTTCGCATGGATGTTTTATTTTGCTGTCCAGTTGCATTGAGCTTGCCTCACTTGTTTTCTTCTCCGAGGGCAGCACAGACATGGAGATGTCCATCCACATCAATTAACAGTGTTAAGCTGGATCTGACTCTGTAAAGTTGCTTTGAAGAAGCCATGCATAACACAAACGATGTTTTTTCCAGGATTAAAACTGGATTAAAAATTCCTTGGAAAACATATTGAAAGGAAGCCCTAATTTACAATATTCACTCAGTTATTTTTAAGGTCTATATCTATTGGCCTAATGAATAGAATTATTTCTTAGTATTGTCTGTCTCTGTCTAAACTCTGGGCTCTGGTTGTGCTGGAAACAGGAAAGCTGTACTGCAACACTCGTACTAGATCCGACAGTTACCACCACCAAACATTACAGCGTTCCCAAGCCATGGATGAACAGAGAGGTCCGCCTGCCGCTGAAAGCACGAGACACCGCTTTCAGGTCAGGTGACGCGCAGGCCTACAGTACATAGGCTAACCTGAAGAGGGGCATCAAGAGGGCCAAGCACCGCCACAAGCTGAGGATTGAGGAGCACTTCAACAACAACTCCGACCCCCGACGCATGTGACAAGGCATCCAGGCCAAAACGGATTACAAACCCACCAACACCTCCCTACCTGATGAGCTCAATAACTTTTATGCCCGCTTTGACAGGGACAACCAGGAGGCGGCCACCAAGGCTGTGCTCCCAGCTGACCACCAGCCTCTCACACTCTCCCCCACCAATGTGTGTGCTGCACTGAGTCGGGCTAACGCACGTAAGGCTGCTGGCCCTGATGGCATCCCCGGACACGTGCTCAGGGCCTGAGCTGGGCAGCTGTCTGAGGTCCTGACTGACATCTTCAACCTGTCACTGGCTCAGGCAGTTGTCCCCACGTGTTTCAAGACCGCCTCCATTGTGCCGGTGCCTAAACACTCAACCGCAGCGAGCCTTAATGACTTTCGCCCTGTTGCACTCACCCCCACCATCATGAAGTGCTTCGAGAGGCTGGTCCTAGCTCACCTCAAAACCTCCCTACCACCCACACTGGACCCCCTCCAATTCGCCTATCGTCAG
>OOFE01015934.1:13489-24405 GCA_900323365.1 Monocentris japonica
CAGGTACAAATTGAAATGTGTCCGGCTATGATTTTCCATGGAGTATATTTTAATCAATTAATCTCAATTCATTTCAATGAATCAATTAATCATGGCTACTTCAGACAACACTGACATTTTTCACACTTTCTCCTCCATTCAAGCTTGTCTGAGAACCAGTCTCTGATCCGCATGCCCCCATGGAGCAACTTCTGGCTGCTTGCCGCCATGACCCTCTCCATGTCCCTCCACTTCATGATCATCTATGTTGACCCCCTGCCTGTAAGTCAGCCACCAGCACTCTCTGCAGTCTTTTTCAATCTCCTGGTTTTAGGAATTACCCTCCGTCCAGCCCCATAATAATCTGCCACTGTCCCAACAGGGAAATGTCTTGCTTGTCTCTCGCAGTCATTTCATATTTGTGTAGTTGCTCTCCACTGTAGTTCCTCTGCAGTACTGACTCCCTCTCTTCCGCACCTCAGATGATCTTCAAGTTGAAACACCTGTCCACAGAGCAGTGGCTTGTGGTCCTGAAGCTTTCCTTCCCCGTCATCCTGATTGACGAGGTGCTGAAGTTCATCGCCCGTAACTACATTGAGGGTAAGTAGCCTCGCACTTACACACATTCACACTCGCACAGAAAACACAGATGGAAAAGAAAAACCCAAAGGCATACTTCGGATCCCTATTCCTCTTGATGAATTGGGAGTCCTTTGCAAACTGCTGTCCAAAATCATTAATATAATTGATATATGTTTTTCATTGATTATTAATTAATAATTAAACTGAGTGGAATCTTTTGATTGATAATTGATTAATAATTGTGTGTAATCCATATTTTTCTTGTATTGTCATTTATGCCCTTTTATTACATTCTTTTGATATTGCTGTCATCTATCTATCTATCTATCTATCTATCTATCTATCTATCTATCTATCTATCTATCTATCTATCTATCTATCTATCTATAATAATTTCAATCATGCCTGTCTTCATTGGTTTAATCTTTCTCATTACTCCCTTCATGTAACTCTGCTCTCCTCTATCAATCATGAACTCACTTACCCCTTTTTATTCATTTCCAGGCTAATTCAGTCAACCTCCCACCATTAGCCTGTAACTAAAGCAAGGTATTCAACAGACCGCACTGCCAGCCGCTGCCTATGTGCATCTTTGGGTGTATCTTAGTGTGTTTCTGTGTATGTCTTGGGAGCATTACGTGCCAGGTCTTGTGCATATTTGCCTTCAGGGATGTCTACTTTCTAATCAAATCCATGATGAAACATGTGGAACACTCCCCAGTATCGAGTGTCTCCTTATTAAGTGACGATTGGAAAATGATTGGAAATTTTACAGGGTTGTGTCAGAAATTCACAAAGTGGCAACAACGCCTGTTACACTGTACAGGGAGACCTCTGTGTGCTGTTATTTGCATTTGACCTCTTTTGACTTCTGTCATTTCTGCTGTCATATGGGCTCTGTATCCGTGAGGTGCATCAGCCAGTGAATGAATCACCTCTTAGGTGTTGTTCCTGCCGTCAGTGTTTGAGTCTGGCCTGGGTTGTTGGGTTGTTAATGTGCTTAATATTGTGTGTGTGTCCCACAAAAACTTTTTATCTCCAATGGTGTCCTTTTCCTTTTCCAGATGGGTGTCAGCTGTAACTGGCAGCTGACACCCATCTGTCTGTGGGAAAATCAACAGTTTTTTCTTCATTCCTGAAAAAGATTATTTGTTGGAGATACAAGTTTTTTTTGCAGGACACCAACACTATGTAAAAATGGCAATATTATATATTCCATTGTCTGTTATGCAGTCTAAAGCATATGGGGCCTGCAGTTAAAAGCAAAAAAGGTGTCCCAGTGCTGACATTCATTTATTGTACATTTCAATGACTATCTGCTTTCCTTCCTGCTAGCCATGTCTAGGAAGGGTTAATTCTGCAGCATGTTATCCTATTAGTTAATATATTTTATCAATAATATAGTTTGATTTTGGGAGGGGGGAGTAGTGTTGGCTTGCAATGATTTTAGTGTTGTTCCATGTAATAAATCGCATTATGTGCATTATGCTTTTGCTTCCAGCCTTTGTGCCCAAAACCCTTTCCCTCTGTAATTCTATCTTTTTCTATTCACTAGCTTCAGATTCTAAATAGATGTAGAAGAGGAGGAGAGGAGGCGGAGAAGAAAAAGAGGAGGATCACAACCAATGAGGGGAGCTCTAGTGGGCCCAGCCAATAGAAGAGAGAGAGGAGAAAACACAGGAAAACCATACAAAAAATAATAAAACATCAAAAACTCTTCATAAAAATGACCTCTGTATAAGGAAAGAGATTAAATTGAAATGGAGGGAAGTATCCCTGCCAATGAAATATTCAAATATTTAAGATTCTATTCTAAGAAATAAAGTATGTATTAAAAGTGATTTTTTGTTAAACTTGGAAATTCTCAACTGTTGTGTTTTTGTGTCCCCTGTCCATTTTCATATGATTTCCCCCATGCATTACTATCATTCTAGTTTTTGTTTCTCATGTCCCTGCTTTCGCTGAGTACTGTACAGAGTGGTGTAGGGTTGCAAAATGACTTCACATGGGCAGAAAAGGCTTCCCAGCTGCCAGAGCTCTCTGTAGGCTCCATGCAGTCAGCGGACTCTGCTGGAGGTCCCACGACATAAATGGGCACGTCCACTCGCAACACTTTTGGTCTTATATATATCGTTTACGTGATATGTTGCAATAAAGTGATGACTACAAATTGATGCATTTGTATTGTGTAGCACATCTTTATTGATCATTAAAAACATGAGTGCTGCACGGTGTCAGCTTATTGGTCTTTGGTTTGCAGAGTTGCAGATCGATTTGGAAAAGCTGAAATCCCTGTTAGAGGAGGGTCCTGAATGGTATGTCGACTCCCTTCATTTGTTTTTCATAATCTTCATCAAACATCTTTGACTGGTCAGGGGTGAAATGATTAGTCCAATCACCAACTTCACCTGAGTACAAAGACAAAAGAACAGAATAAAACAGGGTTAGATCTTCTTTTTGAATCATTTGTATATGAGTAAATGTTTCAGAATAACAGCACTTTTATTAATTTCCCCTTTTGAAAATCAACGGGGGGAACATAAAGTTGTCATGGTCTATAAAAATCTTTGGCAAGCAGACGCAGTTCATTGAGAAAGTAACTGCTAGGGCGCACCATTGGATTGTACAATTTGATGTGGTACAACAACATCACACATCCGGTAGCCCAATTTTGAAACATGGGACTATGGATTGCTTTTGGAAAAGACAGAGCAGCATAAGAGATGGATGCACCTTTTCTCATGAAGGGAGAGATGGAATGGTCAAGGATAGGCTTGGGCAAGAAGGTGTAGTTGGCCATCGGGTTCTCCTTCATGGTCTTGAAGGATGTGAGCTCCACAATACGGCTGATGACATCATCAGAGAGGGACAGGTCCAGGTAGCGCATGATGCGTTCCACTTCTCGCCGAGGATGCTGAGGAAACGCGGAGTCAGTGTGTGTCAGACAGGAGAGGGGAGGGCCCATATGGAAAACACCCTTACCTCCTTCATGTCTTCATAGAAGAGGTAAAGGATATTCTTCTTCTCTCTCTCCTCCCAGTAACCCTTCACATGGTCATACCAGGAGCCCCAGGACACTGTAGAAGCAACATTCAAACAGCCACTATCATGGCAATATAAAAATAATAATGAGCCTCCTCATTCAAGCTAGCAGTTTGATCCAGGTGTGACCATTCAGCATCTATTTGCCATAAAACAAGTAACTTCTGATCAACAAGAATGACATTATAAACACATTGACGGCTAAGAGTTTACTATGAGTAACTTGCACCAGAATGGCCAAAATACATACAAGTAGAGTAGATCCCAGTGTCCAAAAAGTGTCTGTAATGCCTTGGTGAATTTGGAAATAAACAAACTAGTTTTTTGTCATCTACCTCAACTCTTTGCCTAGTGCAGACCCAAAGGAACACTCTCCACTTCTGACTGCGCTCTATGTATAGCCTTGCTGGGTTTTATACTTTATATAGCAGGATTACAAAGAAATAAAGCCATAGAGGTCATCAACTATTCAATGGGGTAAGGCGGAAACTCACGTGTTCATCCACGGGCCACAGTGCCTCAGAGAGTCCAAAAAGTCACCGGCAACGTTTGGTTGATTTGGTGATTTTTTTTTCGTCACGTGATGTTTAGTGGCTGCTGGAGTGATAAATACCAGCCACAGGAGAAGATTAACCAGGATCTGGCTGGTGATTGGTGGTAATTTCCCAGCTTGATTGGAGGCATGATTGTGCCTTTGTTCATGCAATAATAACCCGTTCCACTAGAGGAACGATCATACCAAGGAGTGTGCATTTAATGTACTTACGCTCTCCGCGCATGAACTTGTGGATGTAGCCTTCCCAGGGCCCGGGCTCCGGCTGGGTTACATTCATACGGTCAAAGTGGTAGTAGCTCACCAGGTTGTCTTTAGCGTTGCGTGCCACATAGATAACCTTGAGACACCATTGGAAGGAAGGGACACACAAGAATAACACAAACAATGGGTCCTTTGACGAGACACAGTTGTTATCATCCACCGTTTACCCCGTTAGCATGCGTTCACTGTTCATTCTAAAGCTATAGAATTCACTGAGGGACTTCATACTCACTCAGAGCTCAAGTCTTACCTTGCATTTGGTCTCCCAAAATCCAGGGGGCACCAGTTTAAGAGGAAGATGTGTCTTGATAACTCTCGGGGGATTTTCTGTCTTCAGGAGGTCAATACCTGAAATATACATTTGGGGAAAAAGGTAACGCACATATTGAAGGGGCTAAAACACAAAAGGATCAATTCTATTTCCGTCTCAAGGTCCAGAATCTGAGTTAGTAAATGTCATTGCTCTCACACCATCTTTCTTGAAACTATACAGGGTTATTTTAGAAGGTGCTCCTCTGAATAAGTACATTATAACAGATGGGGGGGGGCGGAGCTTCAACGTGGCCACTGAGGTGCGAGGTCATGCCTCTTTTAGTGGAATAGCGTCAATGCCATCTTCCCCAGATGCTTTATTTTTCATGTTTCTCAGACGTAGCTGTGCTTCTTCAGTCGTGGCCCTTTTGTTGAGCGAGTGCACGTGTAGCGGAGTGTTCACTCCCGCAGTTTGCACATTTGGCTTCTCTTCTACCTTTGGTGCAGGATTCTGCAGGATTCAAACGGATTCTTGCATTGACTGGATGTGGTTGAATTGCTGACACTTGTTTGACAGAGGGTGGTGATTGGGATTGTTATACACCGTAATGAAAGTTGTTCATATGGAAGCCTTCACGGAGGAGCCCCACTGCTTGCTCTGGATGAGCCAGTTGGATACAGATGAAGGTGTCAGGTTGCTCAGTGGTCCTGCTGATAATCCTGTGTGCTTTAACAGAGATACCGATGCCCTGCCTTTCCAGCTCCTCTTTAATCTGTTCTGCTGGGATGTCAGTTTGAATGCCTATGAAAAGCAGCGGCTTGGGTGTGTTTTCTGTGGCACCACTCCAATTTAACATCTCAATCAGCGAGAAAGAGAACTGGGCTCCTTTGGGTCATGGGGATGGGAGGAAGTTCAGAGATGATTCCTCTAATTGCTCATGTGCTCCTGTGAGAAAACATTCTTGTGATGGGCTTTTATTATAGCACTGATTTGCTCCAGGCAGGGCTAAGAGGGCTCTTTTTTGGATTAAGTTATTGCCACGTCTAAAGAGGATCTTTGTGATAGTTCAGAGTTGGGTGGCTCTGGTGCTCTTCTAAAGGCTGGAGTCCACACATTTTCCCTGGGGATTGACAGAAAGAGCGCTGGCGAGAGTGCTGTGAGTGGTAGCTATAGGTAGGCTACTCGGTTGCTTTCTACTCAAAGCCAGTTTGTGTAGAAAACTCAGGTGAAAATGTACATGTTAATCACTAGGAGAGAAAAGGGTTTAATGTATTATGAAGAAATAGCATTTGCACTTCAGTTGGTGAAGTGCTTAGGGCATTTAATAAGATTCCATCATAAGATGTGCTTCAGTATTTGATCTCTCTCTCGCTCTCTCTCTCTCTCTCGCTCCTGTTTTTTTGTTCAAACATAAATGAGAATGAGATAATTGCGCCCTCCTTTAGAAGCATACAAATTATGATTTATTTTGCCTTCCATCGTCAGAGCCGATGGCACTAGGCCAAAGAGGACAATCTATCTATCCATCTATCTATCTATCTATCATTATATTTTTGATCAAACATAAATGAGAAAGAAAAAATGTCAAAAATGTCACTTAGATTTCATTAATTTGACACTGGCTTGGCACTGAGGGAGATGTTTATGGGTTAATAGCTCATTGACCCCGATTAGGGCAGAGGAAATGGACTGTTATGAAAGCATTCTTCCGGGAATTGGATTTGCGAGATCTGACATGGCACAGTCAGACCAAGTTGGAAGATGTGTTTAGGTTGAAAGGCAAAGAAAATAATATCTCAGAAGTTTCAGCAAAACGTAGTGGACATACATCTACAGATAAGGTATTTAGGGGATTGGGTTAGAACAGCTCGACTCAAACATTAACTCCAATAGCTGGGAATAAGAGTCAGATCTATTACCATCATAGAGTATTGTACACACACATAGACATAAATACACACCAGAGACGATGGGTGGTGGGGCACAGATCTCCAGGAAGGGACTGCGGACAGTTGTCGGGGCTCGTCTGCAGATCTCGGCATCTCCATTGTGAAGAAGCAGGTCTACTATCTCCTGGGTCCACGTGGTTCCTTAGGCACAACCGAAACACAAACGCACGCAGAATTGGAATAAATAGTATAAGAAAAAAGAAATCGTAAACCAAAAAGGTCCATTTATGTGGATCTAGTCTACAATTGATACAAAATTGCATCAAAAAGCAACTGTCCCGGTACCTGATTTGGGGTAGGTGGCAATGAGGAGGTCTGAGGGGTCAGGACGGAAAGCCCAGATGGTTTCCCAGTTGTTGGCGATGTGGTTCATAAGAGGCACCCCTCTGACCGGGATCAGAGGGAAGCGGTAGAAGGCGTCCTTGTTCTCCAGAACAGACTTGCAGTAGGGCAACTTCTCGTACTCTGACATGACTGACCCCGGCCGGGACTGTCACAAGATGACCCAAGGAAATTGTGAGCCGGAGCAAGACCGCGCAACTTGGGCTGGGACGGCGTGGAGGACAGTGAGGCGATTCTCTTCGGACACTCGTCTCGGTTGGCTTTGGTCCTTTGTCAAATGTGTAACGTGGATTCGCTCTCTCACACCATGAATTCTAACCTTTTCGGGTCTTTCAGATCTTTTCAAACTTTTTAGGTCCGCACCAACTGTGTAAACATCCACGTCACTTTTTCATTCCCTTTCTGTAGATGCCCTTATCTGTCGTCCTTTTGCAAGCAGCGCCGATCTTTTGGGTGCGCCTCCTCTTGATTCCTTGGGGTTTCCACCCTTTGATTTTTTACCTCCTCTCCAAACTCCAAACTCCAAACCTTCTCAGAGAGCTTTACAGAAAGAATCTCTTCCTAAATTCTCCCAAAGACAATCTTGGATCTGAACTTGCTGTTGAGGCTTAAGTGCTTGAGTCAGTCTGAAACATGCTTCTTTTGCCCTCCTGCTATCGTTGTAACTGCTCTGCCTGGGTGTGAGTGCCTGTATGAATGTCTTATCTGTCTGCTGTCACTGGAACTTATATAAGCAGACTTCCTACTAAAGAGCCCTTATGTAACTCTCCCTGTTATGTCTGAATTCCACTTTTGCTCCCAACAATGCTATCCTACCGGTTGGATCTCTAATTTGAGGGAGGGTCTTAAAAGTGCTCTGCATACCACACAGAGAGGGGAACTAACCACTTTGATCATTTGATGTTTGAAGGTGAAGCATGCCACACATAAAAGAGAGAACTGGTGTCTTAACTGGTCAAAAAGTATTTTCAATTTCAAATAATGACTTTTCACACAATATCTCAAGCCACCGAATAAAATACAGTCAGGTTTCTTGCTGCTGTGATGGTTTTACCAAAGGAAAAGAAAACCAACTTTGCACCCTGAGTTCTGGAGTCATCCAGTCACCTGGTCACATGCCACTGGCTGTAAAGGATGTTTGTGTCAAAGGACAACAATTTTCACTTCAACTGTAAGCTTCAAATGGAGAAATACTTTTTGTGCACATACTTATGATATGACTCAAATTAATCTGTATTGCCAGATGCAGCAGTCCCGAACTCACATGAAAGGGTTTTCACAGTCAAAGGGATAACAAAAGTAGACAATGCACAAAAAAATATTGAAAGGAAGCAAGGCCTGGCAATGGCCTGGAACATTGAATACTGTCCATTGTGTTGTTTACAATTAAAAAATATTATTCCAAAAAGTAAAAAAAGAACTTTTGGGTGCAGAAACAATATGTTTCTGCACCCATTTCACTTCATTGAGGTGAACAATTTGTGCTTTCTTTTCTATGTGGTTGTTTTTTTTTTAATATGTGATGAAGAGTTTTGCATGGAAAAAAGAAAGTATGCACGCCAAAATGATATTTTCCACGTTGCCTTTGAAAACAGAGTCATGTTAGGGACTGACCACATGAACCTGATGCAGAAGGTAGGCGGGGGTTGACACGGCTGCAATTGGGCTAGCCCACTTTCCTGCCAGACAGACGGACCCTGTAAACCCTGGAGCCTTGACTCTGCTGAGCACACATGAACGACCCAACAAAGTGCTAAATATGCCTGGGAAAATAGGGGATTTTCTATTTACCAAAGTTGCTGAGATGTGACATTTAGGAGAGCCATGAAGCCGCGTCAACAACTGAATGTATACATACATACATACATATACATACAATTGCCTCTCAAAACGTTGCCTAGTGCTGCTTTAAAAGAAAGTAATGTTTTTTGTAGACAAGATGATAACAATTTTTACAGACTGAATCCTCTATATTTTAGAGATATTGAATTACAAAATTCAGGTAATTGTTTTCTTCCCAAAATATATCACGTTTTGTAAATTAACTCTCCATATTATGTGAATAGAGTGAATATACAGATCCGACTCTGTTTGTGTCTGGGTGTGTGTATTTGTGTTTCACATTGTCAGCCAGTAGGTCTTTCCTTGCAGGGAGTGGTATAGCGGATTCTAGATCCTGGTGTGCCTCTGTGCTTGGATTGGACTGGCCCGCTGCCTCATTGTCCAGGTCTGACTCGCTTAGCATCACGTTCACAGGACCGGCCTTTGAGCTGTTCTTGTCTTTCCCACTTTGAAGGAGTCCTTTCTTGGAGGCTGACATGATACTGTTGAACCTGTGTGTGGTAAAAAAGGCTTACACTGCATATGGTAACGATACATTAGTTACATGCAAGGCACATGCCCTGAGGCCCAAGAGGACCAAAGGCCCAGAAGGCCCTGTAATGTGGTCACGATTTGTTGCAATTCAACTCAAGATGCAAGTAAATGAAAATAATTTGCAGGGGTAGTTAAAAAGGTGACACAATGTCCTTTTTCTAGTCATTCATTCACTTTGAACGCATTTTGCCCTCAGTGCCGTCTTAGACATCTGGGATCAATTATTAACTCTCCCCTTGAAAAACTGCTGAGCTAACCCGAAGCTGTCCTTGGCTGCTTTTTACAAAGCTCCTCCCAGATAAATATAACAGCAGCCAATGTCAGAGAAAAATTTAGTTGGCTATTTCCAAGTCTTCCAGAACAAGTTAGTCAAGCTGGGCAGTGTCACCTAGAAGTTCGAGAAGCAGGCTTGTGACCTGGTCACATTGTAGGTCAGGAAAGTAAAATACGTAACGTTCTCTCCTCCCTCAGCAACTACTGGTATGGTATTTGCTGAATATGGTATGAATTTAATGCATTTACCAAGTCGATTACAAAGACTGCATTTCTTCAGCAGCCATGTTAGCTAAGGGCACGTTTGGGCACGCTCACTTGTCAGTGTTTAGATTAGAGTCAAATTTATTGTCATTGCACAGAGTACAGGTACTGAGACAACGAAATGCAGTTTGGCATCTAACCAGGAGTGCAAATAGCAGTAAAGTGCAGAGTGTGCATATGTACAGTGGTAGATAAATGTGAAATAAACAGTAGGGGCTAGATATGAATATGCTGTATGTACAGGATGAACTATAATTACAGTATAAACAGTATAAACAGGTTACAGAATATATGTAATAATGACAGTAATGACAGCTGCTGTCACCGTGATGCAGAGTTCAGCAAGGTGACACCTGCTGGTTCTGGAACGAAGAGACCTGTAGCGCCTCCCAGAGGGGAGGTGGGAAAACAGTCTGTGGCTGGGGTGAGAGGTGTCCTTGAGGATGCTGCGCGCCCTTCGCAGACACCGCTTGTGGTGGACCGTCTCAATAAGGGGGAGTGAGGTACCGGTGATGCGTTGGGCGGTTTTCTTCAGTCTCCTCAGGAAGAAGAGACGCTGATGAGCCTTCTTGACCAGGGTCGAGGTGTTGAGGGTCCAAGAGAGGTCCTCGGAGATGTGGACGCCCAGAAACTTAAAGCTGGCGACACACTCAACCTCCGTCCCGTTGATGTGGATGGGGGTGTGTGTGCCGGCTTTGGACTTCCTGAAGTCAACAATGAGCTCCTTGGTCTTCTTGGTGTTGAGGGCCAGGTTGTTGTCGGCGCACCACGCCACCAGGTGCTGGACCTCCTCCCTGTAGGCCGACTCATCGTTGTTGTTGATGAGGCCAACCACCGTTGTGTCGTCTGCGAACTTGATAATGGTGTTGGAACCATGTACCGGTGTGCAGTCGTAGGTGAAGAGGGAGTAGAGGAGAGGACTCAGCACACAGCCCTGTGGGACACCGGTGTTCAGGGTGAGGGTTGAGGAGGTGTGGTTGTCGAGCCTAACATACTGGGGTCTGTTGGTTAGGAAGTCCAGTATCCAGTTGCAGAGGGA
>OOFE01015937.1:6006-22447 GCA_900323365.1 Monocentris japonica
CTCCCCCCCCCCCCAGGCCAGCCTTCACTCAACAGACTGATTAATTTCACAGCCAGTAAAATGTGCTTGGCTACTTTACTCTCTCTAGGAAATGCTCTACATAAATTATTGAATTTAAGTGGTGTGTCTGTGGGATTTAGACATGCTGTTGTTGGATTCATGTTATAATGAGGCCCTCGCTTGTCTTTGCATGCATTGCTTTTCTGAATTTGAACACAAGATGTCAACGACAAGGGACAGGTTGTCTTAACTGGTTTGGGATGTTGGTTTTTGAGGGTTCTGATCTCAACTCAGAACCCTCGACTCAGAAAATCAGTTGGGCCACTTCAAGAACGATCATTTTCATCATCGCCGCCATCATCATCATCATATTCATCATCATCATCATCATCTGCCATGGTGATTTTGCGATGACAAAGGCTGATAAACACAAACTACTGTTATTTTCAAAGGCACTGGATGAGTCGCATTGTTAGCAGGAGCCTCTGCAATGTGCTTTTATTCTGTTATTGTTGTGAGCATCACAGAAAGAAAGGGAGGACAAAACAGAATAACATTGTTAGAGCAGAATCCAGCTGGATTTCGGTGCCTTATGACAGAAGTAGTTTATATCCCACCAGAGGAATCAGGCTGGAAAAATGTGAACACAGCAGTCACAAACAGTACAGAGAGACAGAGTGACTGCTAATGTCCAGAAGCTACTTAGCAGGCAATTTGGAGAGAGGACAGCATCTCTATGCCAGCGTGTGGCGATGCGTCAAAGCTGGCCGTCAGAATCCAAACAAGGCTTCACATTGCAGCTGCTTGCCAAACATTCACACAAATTAGGTGTGATTTAAGTTGGGGAAACAAGTGATGAATTGTTTGTGGCCTGTCCATCGACTGTCTGGAGGAAAATGCAGAGGTTGTAGAGGTGAATCTTCCTCACGTCAACCCAAATGCAGTGTTTCTCCAGCCCCACACTGAGAAAAAGATAAGAAAATAAACTAGGTACTGAGCTTAATTTCCTGCGTCATGTGTTAAGGAACCACAGTTAATTTACAATATACAGTTAATTTATGGACAAAAAATATATATTGACTGTGTACAAGTAAATTGTTGTGTTGACAAATGACAACAGTGGTGAAACAGACACTAGCCAACTACAGGTAATCTTTGAAATATTTGGTATACCACTGACTGATGATAATTGGAATTTGGAAGGCATCCAACAGACATTGCTCAGCCTGAACCATTCAGACAGTTGACATATGATTCATATCACTCAGACGGAGTAATGATTTTAGGCTATGTACCTTGTTGAATTATTCAAAACGATGTTTGGCCATTGGCTGTGTAATCTCTTAGTCCCATTTCAGCACCTTCACAGTGCTCGTCTTGAGTGATTGACTACCCAGAAATCATAACATGCTCAGTAACCAGAAGCCGCACATCCCTCTCAGCTGTCATGGGCGCAAGATGGACTGGAAAAATGCATCAGTCCTGCATCTGTCGCTATAGGCCTATCAATGCCACAGATATTTTGCACATGAATGCTGAGAGGGGGGCTTTTACCCTGGTAAAAATGTGTCTTTATATGTCTGGCTTTGAAGAGAGTTCCACTTGAGGGGAGATATGTTTTGCTGTATGAACAGCAGGAATTTCGCTTTGAATGCAGTAGATATGGCTTTGAATTTCACTTTGGTTCGCCTTTTTGGTAAGGAGGTGCTAGGAAAAGGTAGATTCATGGTTACACTACAACAGATACTGTATCCCTCAGCTGCTTAATATGAAAAGCCACACCTTTTACTAGTTTAAAAAAAGCTGAAAAGAGATTTTTTACTAGATCAAACTGGCAGAATTGGGATTTGACTTGATTGCTACTTGCCAATAGAAAAATAACATGTGCAGCACTTCCCCATGCCCCTCATAGTTGCCTGTTGTCATCTGTTAATGTCACAGCTACTGGCAGGACCTAAGAGGACTCAGCATGTGCCCAGAGTGCAAGCCGTCCCTTTGTATCATGTCACATGGAAGCAGATACAACCTTTCTATGCCTCAAAGGTCATACACATTTGCCCTTGGCACCAAGGACTTCTACATACGTGCTGTACAGTATTGACCACATCTCAAAATTGTGTGACTTTGGGACTAAGGAATATGAACGAGTGAAGCCGTTTCCTTGGATTTAGCATTGTCTTTTGAGGTGCTGTACTTGTAATTGTCCTATCTTGGTTCTGCTGCATGGTTGTGCAAACATAATATCAAAATTTCATTCCATTACCTTCATACAATTTTTGAATACACATCACAAGTGTACTTCTGTTGTGGTCTCTCTTTATTGCCTTGAGGGCCATGTCAGAATATGCTCTCTGCCTACATAGCTCTGGTTTTCAAAACTCAGCAAGAAGCTTGATGTGTAATTAGTGGACTCAGCAGCCATTAGATCTGATTGTTTGGGAACTGTGGCAGTGAGTACAGCCTCTGGTTCTATTAAACCTGACAGGGGCTTGACTGAATGGCATACAGGAGGCAGGGGTGTCAGTTAATGCTACCCCTCAAGGAGCAATTATCTTTCCTTGTTAAGATACAGGAACCAGTGAGTCAGGGAGATGCCAGTGAGAGAGAAGAGCAACAGCAATGAATGGAGAGAAGATGTGGGAAAATGATGAAGGGAATGTCAAAGAGAAGGATATGGGCATGCATGAGTGTGTATCAAATTGCAGGGTATTTCCAGGCTTTGGATATGAGGAAAATGTGTGACTTGATCATTGGGGACTGATGTGTCATTTGGATTTGCGTTATGATGCAGAATTAGTGTCATCAATGCAGCTTTGTGTGTAGCGCTTTGAATGGAGAAAATGTTAGATCATTTGGCAGACTCTTAATGCGAGCCAAAGAAATCCATGTAAGGAAAGTGTTATAACACAGCAACACAAAACCACTGCCTAGTGTCCACTATTTCATGTTGAATACCAAATATGGACACAGGGCATTAAAGTGTCGATAGAATCTGATGGTTGTTCACAGTGGAAAGCTCATATAAGACTGGGGAACTGTGATATTTGCATTTGAAATTTTACACAGCTTCATTGGTGCACACACACACACACACACACACACACACACACACTCCATAGGCAGGCAAAATTCAATCCATTGAATTGAGAGTGAGTAAAAGGAAGAAAGATGGAGAAATGGAGGAACCCGTTAAGTAATGTTTAAAACCCTTAACAAACTAATTCATTATTAATTAATTAATTGACAATAAGTTACTTATCATGTCATAAATATTTGTAACCGAGTAATACATCATTATTAATGGCATTAGTTAAAACATTATACAGAATATTATTGCTAGTACATCATTTATACATCATTATCTAGCATACACGTATAATTCAACCTACATACCGACCTTTATATATAATGTATATATTGTATGTTGATACTACGTGTTAAATTGTTGCACTGGACTGTACTTATGTTTTACTCTAGTATGATAAATGATTTGTTAGAAAATTTGTCGAATGCCTGCTAAACAGTTGTACAGGTTTTTGCAGCCCCTACTAACAGTGAGTCTATAAACATGAGCAAGGTTTAGGAAGCCATTTTCCTTGGAGCACTAAAGACGGCTAAACAGTCTGAACAGTCTCATGTCAGAGGCTGTAACCAACTACGTGGAGTTCATATCAATTGTAAGTGTTACCAGCCTTTATCTTTAGTTTTAGTAGTATGCTAACATTATGCCTACTATTCTTAGTAGTGCTACTTTGACAGTCAAATTGTTTATGCTAGCTGTGTCTGCTAGCTAACACTAGCAGCAGGTGACGTTACTGCACCTGTTAAAACTAGTCGGCAGATCCTGAATGTGTCTTAAAATGTCTTAAATTATGTTATCTAAACTCTAAAGAATTAAATGGTCTTGAATATAGTTAAATATAAGTTATTAAATTCAGTTTTAGTGGTCTTAAAAATGTTCTGTCAGAAATGACCATATTCTGGCAGGTCGACAGTTATTTTCATTTTCACCCTTATACATGTTTGTACATGAACAGTTTCCACTTTAGATTAGGGGCTCCAAACCATTTATCATACATGGGTAAAGGTCCAGTACAGTCCAGTGCAACAATTTAACATTCATTAATAATTTATGAAGCATTTCTTGTTAATTTATCAACAAACAATGTATACATCATTCGTAAAAAAGGATGCTAACTTTATTGTTTCTTGATGGATATGTAACTATGCATGTATAACATTAAAGTAGGTTGTGATCGTTACTTCATAGTTGTTTAATAATGCTTATCAACTATCATAATCTAATGTGCTCCCCAATATTCTCTTAAGCATTGAATGCAAGAACATTGCGCCTTATGGTCACCAGAGTCCATATACAACCAATTTAGTGAGATCAAATAGGTGCTCTGATATCAAAAGATCATTTAATTGAAGACACTTCCTACCTATACTCTGCATAATTCATCCTCACGGACTCATCAGTCTCACAGATTGCAGACTGATGATGGGATAGATTAGGTGATAAAGTGCTTCTAATGATTTTTCCTGGAGCGTGCTTTGAGGGGAGTACCTGCCTAATGGATTCCTTGAAAAAAGGTATTTCAAAGATCAGTGGTTGCCAAGATTGAAAGCTATTGCTTACATTTTTAACTCATGTTATAGCCTCCAGAGCCTTAGAATTCATGACCTAAGGAAGTCACGATAATCATCAGGATTCAGAACTTGTTTCAAATCTTTTTTCCCCACTATCAACAGCATGGAGCAACACTAAGTTGTTGACAATATGCCTAGTTGATTTGCCTTGAATAATTTCAAAGTAAATTGTATATTTCCCCCCCTATGTTCAAATACAGCTATGTGTAGTTGCAAGAATAATGAAAAAGAGGATTTTGCCCAAGTGCCAGACCTTTTGACTCTTTCCATTTTGGTCCGAACTGAACTCCTCCCAAAGAGTCTGATTAGTTAGATTAATGTCAGAAGCACCGCTATCCCAGTGACAGCTCTGCACAGCGTACTTAACTCTTCTTTTCCTCTTACTCAACTTCTTTACTTACATTTCCAGTGACATTTTCTTTTGAAAATAAATTCTTAACTAATAGGATGTTGTGTCTCTGGCATTAGGTTTTATATAAAATATTACATTGGAACTTCGTTTTCACCAGTAGTGAAGCTAGTCATATTATGTTCTTCACTTATTGAATTACTCAGTGCTCTAGTTGTGCCCTTTAAATCTATGTTTTAATGTGGTTTTCCTTCCCAGTGGTTCGGCACTGTACTGGAAGCTATGCATGTCAAAGTTTCTTGTGTCACAGCTTATATTTATGTGCAGCATAAATGAACACCAGCCTGTCTGTGTGGATCTATCTGCTATCCTCTGTTGATCAAAAGTTTGTTTCTCATCCAGTTTCTCTACTTCGCATTTACAGACATGGAATTTAGGTTTGCTTTTCCATAGTATTTATATATATTCCATATAGATGTATATAATTTTTCGTCTTTCTTCACTTGTCTTTTATGTTTTAATTGCTGCAATTGCTATGGATATTTTTTAAGAAATCAAATATTACTATATTCTTTTCCTGTCTCAGGCCTGGGCTTAAAACCTAATCAAAGCTTCATGGGAGCTCATCTGCTTTTTATTCTGTGACTATCATCTCTGTATTAATGCCTTAAAATCCCAACTGTGCCAGGGAGACAGGAGATTTTCCTTTCTTCCATCCCTACGGGTTATGAATAACAGAATAGTCTTTTTTGAAGATACATCAACAGTGGGTGTTATACCTTGCCTGAGTCAAAACAAAAAAGAATTACGGAAAAGAGGATGTGTGAAGGATCCGGTGTAGATCCTTAGAATGCACTGGAGTGGCTGAAGTTGAATTTTTCCTTTCAAGAACAATAAACTAAAATATTGATTTTGTTGTGAGCTCAAAATTATCCCCCAATAACCTCGTTTCAACTCAGTATTCAGATATCAAATTCCACATATCTCTTACTGGTTTTATTTGAAGCAGTAAGTGTATTTTCTGCAGTGTTGCACTCAACAAATATTGATTTTAAAGCCTCAGCCTTATGTTATTAAAAACTGCTGCACATCATGTTCTACTCTCCGTTTTGGTGCTGAATTGATATTTGCAGGCTATTGATTTTCTTTGTGAGGCTCTTGAGAGTTGTATTATGGCAAATATACAGTATATTTTCATCTGAAGAATGAGATTGGCCCATAGTATGATTATTGTGTTTTGAAGGTTTAGGTGACTCTGACCAATATGCTCTATCTAGGTTCTATCTAGGCCTAAAGTTATCACTGTCTGCTAGTTTAACAATAATACCCAAGAGGACATCCTTTACTGTGATTATAGGTAAGATGGAGAGGCAGAGGCACAGCTGAGTTATTCCCAGAATCAAATAAATGCTGCACCTCTATCCACATTTGAGCCCACTGCATCAGCTGGTGGCGCAATAGAATTTTTACATCCTGGCAGCAGGTTTATTTAGAGCAGTGATAAGACTACCACGTCAAAACTGTCCAGCTATCTCAAAATGAACACCTCTCCAGAGTCCACACAATCAGAATTGAGTATTCACCCAGGCCATGGTTTAATAGTGAATAGTCTGTTGGGAAAAGATGATGATAAGTGTCAATCTAACAATTTCCAAAATGAGATGTCCACCATTTGAAGAAGTGACACCTACTATGACAAAAGAACTGAAAGCACAAAATTAAAACAAATTATAGTACTTTGTCAAGGGTAGTAAGTAACTTAAATCCCTGGTTGACAAAATGATAACATTTTGAAAGACGGAATCCCATATTAAACACACTGATTAATGAACTTAAGGTATTGATCTGGATATACGATATAGCTACTTAGAATGAAACCATGAAGCCAATGAATTCAAATATAGACACAAGGTTGTGCAAGTTCCAGCTGTCTGTAAGTAATTGGTGATTATTGTTTAATTTTACCTGTGACACCTGACATTGTGATGCATCACACTAAAACTGCAATAGGTGCACTGCACTGTATGTATTGATACCATAAATTATACAGTTACTTTCCCATCTCCCTCTTTCACCTCCCCACGCTCTCCTCCTACATTCTCATGTTCTCTATTCTACAGCCACTCTACCTTAGTGTTTCTGTCTCATATACAGGACAGTACCGAAATGTGCAGACTATCTAAAGTGTTTTTGAATACCAAATAGGTTCCCTGGCCTGAAGTGAAGTGAATTATGCAACACAAGGAAACTGAGAGACCCTGTCTTGGGAGAGCTATTCGTTCATGCTATTGCAGAAAAACATACACACCTGCGCACGCACACGCACACACACACACGCACACACAAAAAAAAGTGTGCACAGCAAAGTCTTGGCATCCTTGTCCTCTCTCTGTTTGATGTCCATGGCAGCGGTCTGTGAAATGGGATATGCTGCCACTCCTGTGTAAGACTCTTTTTGAAGATATTTCCATTGTTATTCTGTATGTGTGTGTGGAGAGAGAGAGAAATCTCAGGTACTGCGGATGCCTTCCTTTGTACGTGTGTATGTGTTTTTCAGCTGAATCTGCTCCTCCACTGGCAGGCGATATGCTGGCACTGTGTTCTGTTTTCCTGAAAAATTAAAAGTTCCCCTACCATTTCTGACACATCATGTCCCCATCTTCGCTTTGCAGTAAGAGCACAGAAACCCATTCTTAAAAATAACTTCAAAGTGAAACTTTGGTAGCTGTGTGACATATGGATATGCAATATGCATGCTAGTATATGGCTAAAAGAAAGAGCTAGAAAGGCTGGTAGATTTTGCATTTTTCCCATAAGACAAGTTATCTTGATGTCTTGGTTGTCAAACTAATTAAGATGAGCTGCTCATGTTGAAAAACAGCAGAGATAATTGAATGAGCTTTAAATTGATTTCTGTCATCATCTTTATATTAATCATGCAGCCAATTAAAGGTGATCTACTGATGGAAATTAATGGAAAATCATTCCCTCTCATTAGTCCTTTTGATCATTTGGAATGCTTTTTCTTGAAAATTATTTTTATTATCTTTGATTAGTGGCGTTTACATCGATTTGGCGTTAAATGAATTGTTCTCAGGAATCCTTGTGGCTCAGTTGGCTAAGGCGATACCACGCACCCGTGATCTCCTGGGTCCAAATCTGACCTAGGATCTTTGTCTCGCATCATCCTCCTCTCTCTCTCTCCCAATCTTTCCTGTCTCTCTCTACTGTGGACGATCAAATAAAGGCAAAAATGACCAAAAAATCATCCCCCAAATTTTTTTTCCTATATTCTTATGTAAATAATATGTTAAAGTTTGTGTATAATTCGGTTTGAATGTAACACCGATGCACAACAACTCATACAGTTTAGTCTCTTAAGTTTTAAGTCTTTTGTACAGAAAAGCACTAATACTCGTGTTAACCCTTTCATTATCATGATACTTGAGAGACCAGAACCTCAGAAGCTGAGGCATCTGGCTCTGTCAGACGAGCCTCCATCAGTCATGTGGAAGAGTCTGAAGTGCTCTCCCGCATTAGGGAGTATTCCCATGGGAAGCCCTCATCTATTAAAGGGGTGCAGAGACACACTGTCTCAAATTAGATCAGCAGCTCTTGAAAGGGTCTTGCTTGCTTTGGCGTGATAATGGATCAGAAAGCTAACGATTGCCCAAGCAAAATGTTGTTTTCCTAGCACTGAACTTGAAATGGGGTTGTTTTGTTCCAGATTTCCCTTTTTCTTTCACTACTCAACGGCTTTACCCTTGAAATCAAACAAAATTTCAACCAATTATTTCATGAATGGATTTGTTTAATTGATTGAGGGAGCTATTTATAGTTGATGAAGACTCCAGAGGGAAAAGATCTGTATCATCAGAAAGAAAATCAGCCACTGTTTGAATTGCTAATTTAAACAATCCTTCCACGGTGCTGAACGATTATGCTTTATGAATAAATAGCTGCAAGGAAAGATTTCCCCCAGTGTGGAAGCGTCTGCATTTTTCATCTCAAAGAAATCTTCCTCTTTTGCATGTTACTGTTCCTCATCAAGTAGGTGTTGAGAGAACCCCCTATAAGGTATTATCTCCTCACACTCACAGTAAACATTTTTTTTTGATTCACTAAATGCCCATGCCAACAGATTTGCAAGCTGCTTTAGAAAGTGACTTCAGTATGGATGACACATGCATACAGGTCAGTGGGCAGAAAAATACACCTTGGTGGGTCACGCCTGTGTTAACTGTCACCTCATGTCATTCATTTGGAAGACCGTAGCAACCAACATGTCAGACATAGACATATGGTGGGTGCTGTGTCATTTAATTATTGATGGAAGGCACTTTCAATGGGCATGTCCTCCTGTGCAAGCCACCTCCATATTTAATGCCCTTCAGTCAGTGATAAACTATAACAGCCCCTCCCCTCTTTTTGATTTGAGGAGTTGTTTGTGAGAAATAATTTACCCAAGTGTCTGACAGAAGCCTTGTTTCCTTAAATGACCTGACTTTGTTTTCTATTTTCTTGCTAAAATGCCAAGACAGACCTTGCTGTGATTAATTAGTCCCTAGTGAAACAGATAAAGGAGCATTTAGAAGGACTTTACCAAAGCCCTCTTCATCAGCACCCTTATTTAACAAAGCAGAGATAAGCCTTTGTGTGATACAAAGGTTAGGACATAGCCTTGTTTGTCAACACACAATAACTATCCTCAAGGATTTTTTGAATCTGGCGTCCTGAAATTTTTATTGATGTCTGTGCACAAAAAGTGAGATAAATATCTTTTCCCACCACAAAAGGATTATGTGAAGGAGACATGACCAGAAACAGGCAGGAGATTGACATTGAAATAGTGTGGTAGAAAGCAAGGGCATGCAGGTCAGGCTGGTAGAGGGATATATACCCATGGCTTCATCTCTGGCGACCCAGGTTCATGTGATGAACAGGTTAAAATGGTGTGTCTATTTGTGCTATTGTCACATAATCCAACTTGTGGTATTGTCCCATAGTCCTTTTGTGGTAGAGGAATAATGTAGTCCACAACATGTAATCAGAGTTCATGGTGATTTCACAGAATTTTCTGAAACTGAGTTGCATTTGATTTTTTCTGCCCTCCAAACGCAAAAGGCCATTTAACGTACATTACAGCAATAGTCAGAGCCCATACCATTTTTATCAAGTGCAGCACAGTACATATTCCTCCGTCAGACGTTAACAAATTGGTGTCTTTGTGAAGAGAAAAGGACTGAAGAGCCTGGCTCCATGTGTCATTCCTTTATCAGTACTGACATCCTGAGAGGGACCTTGGCAGGAAATGAATGGTGTAAAACTGTGACCAGTGTTTTGTTGGTGACCCTGTAGCTCACCTCCAGGTAACTCTCAAGCCTTTAAAGAGTTGAAGTCTATTCTATTATATTCTATTCTATTGGGTACTGTTTTTGAGGTACAGCTGTGGGATTTTTATATTTAATTATTATTATATATAATAATAGCTAGCTAGCTAGCTATATCATGGAATCACCTTTTTGCTTTCTCTGCTACTTTTCAGTGTGCCCACACAGAGGGAACCATGAAAGTGTCAATCAGGGACTGAGTCAATCCTATTCCACCTAAGTGCCATCCACACTGATGCCCTCATGTAGCTAAAACCTCCTCCACCGCCGACATCATGACTCAGAGACAAACACCTAAATGTAAATGTCTGTCTGAACAAATATTAGCACACACGTTTTAGGATATGAGCCATAAATGGAGTAGAGGGAAGTCAGTCAGGGACAAAGTTCAAATGTCTATGTTGGCTGTTGATTTTAAGCTTGTAATAATAGCTGTCCTCAAAATAACCCCTATCCTAATCCCATTTCATGCTCCGGACACTGCTAAGGACAAAACATGCTACTTAGAGCAGAAAAGATAAGACTGATGTGCTGTCATGTGAGAGAACCTTGGTTTTATCCTTTCTAATTAGTGATTAACTGATCCTTTCTTGATGGAAGGGTCAAGGCCTATATTTTGTATTACTAAAGAAATTAGCACATTAGAGGAAATCTTTCAGTTGAACCTATAGTTCCTTTTGTAATTTCCTTTATATACAGTACTGTGCAAAAGTCTTTGGCACATGTCAAAAAAATCTGTTAAGTAAAGATTCTTTCAAAAATAATGAAACGAAAAGTTTCTAAATATCAATAAATGTACTATAAAGAGCAGTAATTTAAAACACTAATGCAGAAAACTAAACTAAAAAACTAAACTAAAACTAAATATCTAAATCTAGGGTGCCTAAGACTTTTGCACAGTACTGTATATAGGCTATATATAAATATACATATAAAAAGTCATGTGTGTATATGTATATATATATATATATATATATATATATATATGCATCCTTCCAGCCACATACACCCATAAACAGCTGTTTATAAAGTGCTCTGAACCTTGAAACAAAGTTTCTTTCACTTTTAGGGAGCATCTTCAGAATTTGGTTAAACCACCTACGTTTGGTGTGCCAACACAACACCTGTCTCAGAATTTCACTCTTTTTCTTGTCAGAGAGAATTCAGTCTCTGCTGTATGATTCCCAAGCCACCTCATTCACTCAATTACTTGGCAGACGTTAGAGTTCCTCTATCACGTTCCCGGTCTGAACTAAACAGCGTTCACTTTGCAGTAGATCTCTTTGCTCACCCATGCACATACCAGATAACTTCAATCATAATTATGATTAACAGTGGATAGGGTGTTTGAAGTGAAAGCAATTAATGGGACTTCTTGGTGAATAAGGGATTATGTTGAAAGATCCACACCAACACTGATTCAACCAAGGACCTCCGGGGCAAACACTTGATTCATTCCACTCCAGATATGTTTTTCCTGACAGGGAAGATGAAATAAAAGCTTAACTAAAATGTCTTCTGTACATACAAAAGCTGGATGTGCAGAAGTCCTCCCACTCTATTAAAAATGTATACATTTTTTTTGAATTAGACACAAACTCTTCTGTATTCTCTTAGATTTATACTTTTTAGGAATTTAATCATTGAATTGATTTAGCTTGCAGTTGTCTATAGAAAAATTGGGGTCTAATAACTTTGCATTGAGATACAAATGAAAGAAAATACCTCACTAAAAAGCACTTTTGAAAGCACTCAGGAATATTACTCAAAATATATACAGTGAAGAAAGCTTTGATTTCTGCTTCTTCCCCTTAAAAGACCCATATCCTTATAAACTTAATATAACAATCAATAGTACTACTTACAGTGATGTATACCATTCATTTACCTCATAAATATTGTGAGGTTTCCCTCCACTACATACAGGAACTAGAGTAGGTATGAATTGGCTACTTTCTACTATAATTACACCAATAGCACCAAATTTGTCAAGATTTTTTTCACCACCGGGTTCCAGCTGGGTTTCTCTTTTTTTTAATTACTTGCTTCCAAAAAAATACTCTCATTTTTCCTTCAGCAAAATTTCACTGGAGTAACATTTATTGTCAGGAAAAAAATAGCTCAGTACTCTGCTCATCGTTTTTAATAGGATAACCAATGTATTGTGAGAGACTGCTGGTTCACCAGATGCTAGTCTCATTCAAAGCTATGAAGCGTACACTTCCCCCAACACTGCTACAATGATCATGTACTGTAAAGCAGCTTATTATTATCCTAGTTAAAATGTCATCCTAACACCATCATCTGCATAACATGATGGCTCTGTGGTACGACATGGCAGTGACAAATAACTGCTATTGGTTTTGTGGTTTCTTCTTACTCGCTCCTTAATCTGTTACAACATCACATTTTCTTATGGTAGTGTCAAGACAGCAAATGTTTGATGACATTTAAGTTATGTCAGGTTTGCTTCAGTGTCAGTACAGTGTTACTTCTAGGGAAAGCAATGAAAGGAAATCAAACTAGGGTTGGCAAGATTTGAAAATAGCTCAACATCAGTTTGAACTTGGGCCCGCTGGGTGCATAATATGTGGTTCCAGAGGTGGGATATTACACACTGCTCCAATTCTGGGCACAAGTACAGTAAGTTAATTCCAGTGTTCTCCGAGCACTTTATGTGTTTTGTATGCCTCTTTTGATGCCCAGCCAAGGTGTTCAATAATGTAATTTGGAAGCACCACCCCCCTGCGCTGCTGGATTTTTAGTGATAATAGCTGCGGTTGCCTAGCAACATTGGCTGGTTTTTTGATGCCATGCCTACCTCCTTGGTATTGCTGTTGTTGTTGTCATTGTTTGGCGAGTGGCTTGCAGCTGTGATTGAGTAGTACTAAATGCCACCCCCCCCAAGAGAGAGCGAGAGATTCTCCTACCATGGATATAACCATAGGAAGCGAAGATAGTTGAGAGCGGTGAATGGAGAGAGAGAATTAAGGAACTAGTAAGAAGACAGCATTTGAGAGGGAGGACTTGGCTTTACTTGGTTTACCCTCAAGGCAGGATCAGAAACCAGTTACACCCCCCCCACACCATCCCAGCCCACCATCTTCCCTGAATATGCGGCCTATTTTCTTGTCAAGGTGGTGTCCTAGATTCAAAGTTCCTAAGGATGAGTAAAACAGTAAAGCGGAGACATTATAACAAGGAGCGGGTGGAGGGTGGGGGTGTCAATTGGGTTCGAAAGGCAAGCAGAATACTTGACTTACTCATATGTGGACGTTGTACTTGTACTAGATGGTGTGTGAAGCCACCTTAAAATGAATGGCCTACTTATTGACCAGTGGGAAAGGGAATGGTTGTGTTTTTTTGATCCTGGAGCACATGTTTATTCCAGCAGCTTTTGCAATTAATTGAAATGATGGTATCCTGTGTAAAAGGTGGTTTGTGTGTGTGTGTGTTCCCTGTGTATGCCAGTGTGTGTGGCCGCATATGTTAGATTGTGGACATGCCTGTGTGCATGTGCTTGTGTTTGTGTTATTAATTAATCCACAGTGCAAGGTGCTCAGCGAGCCCAGAATCCACCAGGGTATCATTTTGACTTTTGAGTGCAAATTAAATCATTAATCCTGTAGCTCAAACACCCAGCTGGTGATCACTGGATGTTGTGTAGCTCAAGGCATGCAGAGCCCAAGGTACCCATTATATTACAGCAACACTTGCCCTGGTCAGCTCAACCACTGTGAAATGCTACCCCGGTCAGTTGTCAGCTCAGTAGAGTGTTAAATGTTTTGTGTTGCAAGGAAAGCCTACAGTCCACAACATCTCAGGGCTCTTGTATTGTGATTTTATGTGTATACCCTTTAGGCCCAGCGCAGCAAAATGTCATCAAATTGCTCTGTGGCTTTGTTGTAATGCATTGTTACTTTTACTGCAAAGCTTTTGAGTGACCACAATGATATCAGTGCACTTTTCTGCAACAGCCTGGGTGTGAAAGTGTTGCCAGGCATCTGTTCAATAAAGATGCAAACGTCATCAGTGCACCGCCACTGCCTCTCCCTCGGTAATCTTGTTTCATGCTCTTTCAAGTTGGATCACCTTGACACATGACACACACTTCACACACACACACATACACACGCACACATTTTCACAGATGACAAACATATAGATGAAGCTGTTTGCTGTTTTGCTGTTCAAAAACACACCGGCCTCCTGGCAAGTCTGAGTGCTCCCTAGTATTTGCTTAAACATGTAAAAATCCAATTAGTTTCACTCCGCTTGTTCCTGTCACTCTTATCAGTCCCAGTCCCTCTGTAGTCCCACAGTCACACAGGATTTATTAAATATTTAAGTGTTCCTCTTTTGGGGGGATAATATATTTGAAAGCCTGGAGCATCAACATGAAGCTTTTTAATAATTCATGTGTGTAGCCTGGCAAAGATACGATATGGACTGCAGCAGTTTAGCATTGTAGTGCTGTGGCATTTTGGTTGGGTTTTAGAACTTGAGAGAATAGATCCACAGAGGCACACTTTGGCCAGGAGTTGCTGTATGTCAGCATTTTAGATCTGTGAGATGGGACATCCCTCTCTACACAGCAGGCTTTGGCAGGAGTTAAGGTGTTTAAAGAATCTGGGCTTTAATCCAAAAGAGACAGGGCCGGCCCTAGAATTTTGGTGGCCCTAAACAAGATTTTGTTTGTGGCGAAAAAACACTCCCAGCGCAACCACCAAATCACACACACTGCTCATAACTGAATGAACACACACACACACAGACAATAGAGATAGACAAATGATAGAGGTGATGTAGAAGGCTGTGGTACCTGTGTTATGACCTCTGCAGATGCAGTCACATCGGAGGAGAATGTAGAAGGCTGTGGTACCTCAGTTATGACCTCTGCAGATGCAGTCACATCAGAGGAGGATGTAGAAGGCTGTGGTACCTCAGTTATGACCTCTGCAGATGCAGTCACGTCAGAGAAGGGAGTAGATGCCCCTGAAGTCTCTGACGATGTCTCCTCAGCAGCAGTCATGTCAGCTGATGAGGTAGAAGGTCCTGGTGCAGCGGAGGTTTCTCCAAAACATTTCAATAACGCCCCTGAAAAGATAATACAGTAGATTATTTTTTAAATATAGGCTGGAAGACATTACATAGGTACGTTATATTTATCTTCCAGGCCTATTTATTAACCACACAACACATTTTATCCAAATATGCAAATGTTCCAATTATCCAAATATATCCAGTATGTCCTAATATGATCTACAAAAATACAATTTAACATAGCTAGAAAGCAAATGGTTAGCCTGAAACTATTTGGGGCAATTTGGACATTTAATATGTCATGTATTAAAATAATAAATCAAAACACAAGTTTAATGTTGCAAGAAAACATTGGTAGCTAGTTCAACAAGCAAAGCTAGCCTTACAATCAAGGAGGTTATTATTTGATGCTTACAATCCTACTCAGGTTAGCTAGCAAGCAGTGAAAAAAAAACAAGCATGCTCTAATAAAAACTGTTTCAGAATCAGCAAGTCACACAACTTTAATGTTGACTGTCAGATTCATTCAATCAGATTCAACAAACAATCACATACCTTTATCCATACCTTTATCTCCAATTTTCTCTTCTTCCACCCTTGAGCGCCAGTACTAAATTTTCTTTTAGGAGCCATTTGTGTAACGTTACTTGGTTCATCAAAATAAGTTGCGAATGGAGATTTGTTGCCGCTGCTGCACAGCGTTCATGCCTCAACACTGAGTTCTTAAAGCACCGTACAAAGTGTGAGGAGCGAGCAACACAGAAAGTCACGCTGATCATGTGGCCCCCCCACAGCGGTTGTGGCCCTAAACAACCGCATAGAGTGTTTATGCCAGCGGCCGGCCCTGAAAAGAGAGTAGTGGAGAGTAGTGAGCTATAGAGGAAGGGAAAAAATTGGGCCTCATTCACGAAACGTGCGTACGGTCAGATTTGATAGTAATGCGTTCGTACGAACGTTTCTACGAACATAGTCTGATTCATCATTTTGTTCGTATCTGAATTTGTTT
>OOFE01015938.1:8698-19313 GCA_900323365.1 Monocentris japonica
TACAGCACCGGGCGGTCCACACTCTCCACCCGCTGGGACAAAACGGCCACCAGCCCTCTGCCCGATGCGTCAGTCTGGAGGCAAAAGGGGAGAGAGAAGTCAGGCATATGCAAAACAGGCTCCCCACAGAGGGCTAATTTCACCCGCCTGCTGGCATCGCTCCGTCCACTGGACCGGATCTGGTGCACCCTTTTGGGTTAAGTCAGTCAAAGGTCTGGTCAGCACCGAGAAGGCTGGTATGAACCTCCACTATTGCCCGGCCCCAGGAGCCGCTTCACCTCTTTTTTCATCTTGGGTCAAGGGCAGGCTGCAACCACTGCGGTTTTATCTATTTGGGCCTGCACCAGCCCTCTCCCCAAGTGGTACCCCAGATAACGTACCTCTCTCTGTCCAACCGCACACTTCTTCGGCGAGCCCCGCCTGCCTCAGGGACTCCAGCACTGCTCCCACCTGCTGCATGTGCCGCTCCCGGCTGTCACTGTGGATGATCACATCATCCAGGTAGGCAGTGGCATACGCAGCATGTGGACGCAACACCCGGTCCATGAGGCACTGGAATGTGGCGGGGGTGCCGAACATGCCGAACGGGAGTGTCATGAATTGGTACAACCCGTACAGAGTAGAGAAAGACATTTTTTTCTTGGACTCTGGAGACAGAAAATCTGTCAGTAGCCCTTGGTTGAATCCGTGTCGTGTCGTGAAAAAACGAGCGTTGTCTAACCTGTCTAGTAGCTCGTCGACCTGGGGCATGAGGTAGGCGTCAAATTTTGATACGTCATTTGCCCGCCGGTAGTCCACGCAGAACCGTATAGACCCATCGGACTTGAGAACCAGTACGATGGGGCTACACCAGTAACCGGCGGACTCCTCATCACTCCCATCTCCAGCATGGCCTTCAATTCCGCCTGCACGATTTTACGTTTATGCTCGGGCAGGCGGTACGGCCGGGTACGTATTTTCACCCCGGGGGTGGTCTCTATGTGGTGGTGAATGAGCGTTATGTGTCCTGGCAGGGGGGGAAACACATCGGCAAATCGCTGCTGTAAATCGGTCACATCTGCCCTCTGGCTTGGTGAGAGATGATCATTAGAAAGGGCCTGATTTTGATTGGCCGGTTTTGGAACCTCCGGACCCAACTCATCTCTCTCAATTACCGAGGTGGCCAGAGTGACAGACCCCGCCTCCCTTCACTCTTTTAGGAGGTTGACATGATAAATTTGTGTCGCTCCACCCCTGTCAGTACGCTCAACCTCATAGTCGACGTCCCCAGCTCGCCACGTGACCACAAAGGGCCCTTGCCACCTGGCGAGCAATTTGGAGCTGAACGAAGGGAGCAATAAAATTGTGTGGAGCTTTCCTTAATTAGGTCCAGCACCCACGGGGTCTCCTGCCAAGCAGGAGCTCAAAGGGAGAAAATCCCATGGAGGCCTGGGTTACCTCCCGCACAAATAACAAAGGGTCCAGCCATTTATCCCAATTCTGACTATCACCGTGCACAAACTTACGAACCATGTTCTTCAGCGTTTTATTAAACCACTCCACCAGCCCATCAGTTATATGCTGGTCCGGATTGAGTGGATGCCCAACAGCTCGTATAGTTTCCGTAGCGTGTGTGACATAAACGGGGTGCCTTGGTCAGTTAGAATCTCTTTCGGGATTCCAACTCGGGAGGTGACCTGAAACAGCGCTTGCGCAACACTCTTCGCTGATATAGTGCGCAATGGCACCGCCTTCGGATATTGCGTTGCATAATCCACTAGGACCAATACAAAGCGGTACTTTTGGGGTGGCTGGATGGTTAACTTGTTGACATTCGGGACAGGCACCACCTCCGCACATCGGCCCAAATGCCAATAAAAGCGGGCCATTATCCGCTGTAGTGATTTGTCATATCCAAGGTCCCCAGCCATTGGGTTATGGTGAGCCGCCTGGAAAAGCCCTGGGTCGAACCAGGCTTTGATGGATCATGGTCTGCCTACATACAGAATCCAGCAAAGCCTGGTGTCTACCCCCTTGGATCCTTACTGGGATGCGGTAAGTCCCCTTCAGACCGGGGGAGGAGGTTGGTGTGCCGGCAACCCGGACCACTTGCCCCACCTCCATCACGGGGCACTCCCTGCGGAAATGTCCGAGATGGCCGCACCACCAACACCCCTACCCAGGTGCTTGAGTCGCCGTCTGTGGGCCCGCCCCGACCCTGTGAGCGGGAACCTGCGGAGACAAAAACAGATTAGTGGGGCATAGACTGGCTCTGGTGGGGGCCGTTAGACCCGGGGGTTGGATGAACGCCCTCCTCCATCCAGCCAACGGCCCAATCACACCCCCCAGTCTGTCACAGATGCTTTACTCTGTTTGCAGCCCCACTTTGTGATTTAGGCTGTTAAGACACCTGGATTTTTACATAAAAAATCTTGTCTAGTGCTGCTTTAAATGACTGCAGTTTTGATCTTTACAATAATTAGAAATAACAACTGTGTTCCAATTCATTAACAGTGATAATTAATCCAGAACAGAAGCTGTTACTACATTGGAACCTTACTGCCCAGAGAGCACAGAGCTGCAGTTACTCATAAGGCCACACATGGATGTACTGCATGCACACACACACACACACACACCTGGCGGCTGCAGGACAATTCAATTATAGTACACCAATCAATTATTAGGCCTGCAGAGATAGCAACACTTTACTGGTTGGCATTAACATCTGCAATTACAATAATCATAGTCCTCTAATGACTATGCCCAGAGTGTGTGTGTGTGTGCGCGCGTGGGCTTGCAGCTGTTCTTATTCTTGTTAAGGGTTGCCATGACAACTATGATTTCAAGATTTCAAGAACTTTATTCATCACATACACATACAGGATGTACAGTGAAATGAAAAGTGGTAATGCTTATGGTATTGTGCAAAAACAACAGTAACAGTATTTACAATGAAAATAAGCAACAATATTTACAATAGATTATATAAAATATAGAATAGAATATAAAATGCACATCACAACCATTCCCCTTAATTGAAAGCAATTTCCTGAATATGCTGCACTTTTTGTAGGAGCTGTACTTTAAACAAACCCCACTGAGAGGTCATACAGTGTATTGGGAACATGTCTTGTAGACCCATGGTGAAATGAACACATGAATGTAATGGATTTGTTTCCTCCCTCCCTTCCTCCCCTAAGGTATTGCTCTACCTGCCTCCTCATTGCACTTATTCATCAGCTTACGTAGGCAAGTACTGTGGAAAAAAAAGGTCAAACCATGCATAAAGTGTGGATTTCTGTTCTCTTTGTTCCACACTTTGTAATTTACTTATTATTGTTGCATGTCAATGTCTTCACCAACCACTTCAAACCTGTGCTAAAATAATAGGTACATTTAGTGTTTGCCATTGTAGAATCACCCTGCATAAACAAAGCCAGGAGCAAGAAATTTTTTTTTGATACAGGTTTTAGCTTTGCCAAATAGGTTAAGAGAGTTGTGTAATATTTATTCTTTCAACTGAGGAATATTTAGAATATGAAGCAGTTTTTAACCTTCAGCTGATCAGTAGCAAGTCAGAGTTATCCCAAAGTCAGTCACAGTCACACAATACTATTATACGGCTTTTAATTTCATCAAAGATTGAGCTTGCAGCGATTGAAAATGTCTGTCTGTGGATGCTACTGTACACACTCACCGTGCACTCACACTCACTCTCGCTTCATAAGCACCCAAAAATAATAGAATAAAAGAATTTTTTTTAAAAAGTATCACAAAAAAAAAATCTAAATGTTAAATATAAAATACAAGGCCGAAATACAAGAAAATACAAAATAAACATGAAGTAGAACCAGGATGTACAGCGGATGGAGGGCATATTTACATATATACAGAGTTAATGGATGAAAAAAGGTAGTGAAGGATGCTAAATATATAAGAAATAAGGTTGATAAATATTTCCATCATGACTGACCTGCTGGCCTGCTACTACTTTGGACCCAGCGGAGCAATGATGCAGTTCCTCTGGCAACCTCCCTCAGCTGTTTCTCTCTCTGAAGATTTTATAATTTACACATAAAAGCCATACAATCACTTTGCAGCCTGGTAAATAACATTTTAATATAACTTATAGCTAGCCTCTCATACTGGAAAGTGAGCCATTAGGAAGAAAAAGCCAGGGACAAAATCTTATTTTCTATTATGGAGCTACAACAGTTTCTACTGGCTAAGCCTACCACCAGCGATGCTTTTTCCCATCTGGCTGGCTATGTGGCCTCATATGGAACATGTGAATGAAGCTACATGAACTCATAACATTGCAATCAATTCATTAACACAAATGCCAAGCGTTAACAGGCGCGTAAACAAATACTTCAACAGTGGCTCTTAGTGTAGAAGAGGAGGAAACGATAGCATGGCATAAAAAGGCGTAAATAAACAACTCGAGACAAACAAGTTCATGCCCTGGATGACTGGTAACAAGAACGCACATACAGATTGGGAAAGGCAGGGTGTGGGACCTGCTGTCTTATTGCTATCCTGCTGGAGTTTCCCAAATGCCCACAGAGCGCCCATACTGCCCACGTTATTAAGGTGGAGTTGGAATTGGGTATTGCCAATTGGGAGTAGCAAGATAGCACAGCCTCCATAGGGAAGATGGGGAAGTTGAGGGAATTCTACCACTACTGCTACTACTGCTGCTACTGCTGCTGTTACTGCTACTTCTACTACTACTATTGCTACTACTGCTATTGCTACTAAAGCTATTACTGCTACTACTACTGCTACTGCTGCTACTACTGCTACTACTACTGCTACTACTACTACCACTGTTACTACTGCTGCTACTACTGCCAATACTGCTACTACTACTACTACTATTGCTACTACTGCTACTATTACTACTGGTACTGCTTACACCTCTACTGCTACTGCAACTACTTGCAGTCCCCCAGTCATGCATTATTATCATTAGTAGTAGCAGTAGTAGTAGTAGTAATTGTAGTAGTAGTCCTAGTCCTAGTAGTAGTAGTAGTAGCAGTATTGTTTTGGTACTGTATTCAGCAGAAGCCTTAGCAGAAATCCAACCATCCAAAAATCCAAAATCCAAAGTTTCCAGTGATTCCTTCTGGAGATTGATCAGCAGTGCAGCCAGCATGTAAAAAGCGATAGAGGCTTCATCAGCGGTTGCCAAATAAATGTGATGGTGATTTTGTTTGTCAGTGAAGTGGCTCGGGCCAGACACTGGGGAGCTGAGGGAATGACAGGCCAGCTGAGACAGTGAGCGGAAGCTAGTCATCTGGCTGACTGGATAAGGTACTAACAAGTGCCGGATCCAACAGGCAATCTGGCTGGAGAGCTGGACGTGTCCTGCACCGCATATGAACAAACTAACAAACCACGGACAGTTCACACGTGCACACATGAAGACAGGCATGCATGCTAACCCTTAACCCTTACCATGACCTAAACCTACCCTTAATCCTAAACCCAAATCCTACACTAACCTAAACTCTAACTATATTCAAGTTCTGAAATGCACAAGCCTCCCCTCCCAAACACACATGCACACACATCACAGTCAGTAGCCCTATTAGGCTGGCAGATGCTATTCCCAGTGTTTCCATTGACATATTGTTTGGATCTCCCTCCTGCTGTTAACTACCAGGCACATCAAGCAGAATGGGCCAGCCAAGGCAGCACCACCACACTGCTCTCTGGTTCGATCTCAGCGGCCCTCTGCCTCTCATTTATATTACTGCCTCTCTGTCTCTCTCTCCCTCCTACATCACGTCCTGTCTCTTTCTCTCCTTTGCTCTCTCTTTTCTTATCTCGCTGCCTCCGTGTGTCATCCAACCTCAATGCTTTTCTTGCGTTTTTTTTCCATTCTGTCACCATATACCTTCCTCTGTTTCTTTGTCTCTAATTCATGCCATCCCATTCCCTAATCTTTCCATTTTTTTATCATTCTTTCGCTGTTCTTCTGCTCCTGGATTTCTCTCTCTCTCTCAATCTCTCTCTGACAATCCAAACCAAAGAGCTCTGGTGGTAATAACAGAGCCAGAATCCAGAATGATAAGGGTCTGAATGCCTTTTACACGCTAGTTACAATGAATGCACAAAGGATTTGACTTGGTCATTTGGTGACAACATATCGCAACAACAAAGTCACACAAGACTGACACACACACACACACACTACCCGGACATACCAGAGCTCACATAAAATTGATGTGGACATACTGTAAAAACTCCCAATATAGATCAGTGTCTGGATCTGTAGCAATAGATAATAAATAGATAAAAATAATAAAAGCCTGCTACAAATTATGGCAGAATTACCAGAAAGGAGTCTTAATATCATAAAATATCACTAAATATATGATCAAAAAGAGACATGGCATATAGTGGAACACACTGACATGTTTTTCTCATTGCCATGGATACAGGAGGAGGGAAAGCCTTGAAATTCATTACCAAACTTAACTGTACTGCTCGCTATACAGCATTGATCCTGTTTTTTAGTCAATATGTGACACAGTGCTTTTGATTCACTTTTGTGGCTTTGGCAATTTTTCTTTCATTCTGTTTTGATGCTGCAAAACTAATGGCCAGTGTGTTCTAGTAGTCCACCAGCATGTTGCCAATAATAAATCATATTTTGGATAAAGTAGTTAATTGTTTTGCCTGATTATTTCAGCCAGATATTCATTATTAGAATTAGTAGTAGTAGTAGTATCTGATATCACTGGCCTATACTAATAGTAATATAGTAATATTTTTACGGCCAAAAATACCACTTTTAGGCATACCAGGTATGGTGGACCTGCCAAAACAAATAATAGCCTTGCTGTAATGAATATGGAAGACCAAGTCCGCCAATATCCAAAATAAATAAATGAATAAATAAATGGATTAATCAATAAATAATTTTAAAATAAATAAATGTACACTGAAATAAATTAAAAATAAATAAATGTACACTGAAATAAATTAATGAATACATTTATTTTCGGCTGTGTTTCTATTTTCCTATATATTCATTTCCTTATAATTTATTTTTATATTTATTTATTTCTCTAATTATTAATTTTTGTATTTATTTATTTCTCAATTTAGTGTATTAGTATATTTAGCCATTAGTGTATATAATAATAGAGTACCGTAGTCTAGCTAGCGTAGTCAAGGTAATTACAAGTGCACTCTGACCAACCAATGGGAGTTGGACATGCAAATAAATAAATAAAATCATACAGGTGAAAATATTAATTTATGTCAGATTTTAATTTTTCATTTACTTATTTATTTGTCCATTAAATTATTTTTACATTAATTATTAATTATTTATTTATTTATTTAGGTATTCATTTATTCATTTATTTGTTTTGATACTGGCAGATCTGGTCCACCATAAATAAAGGCCTCTTATGTTGAGGTAAATAAAGGCCCTGGACAAGTTTTACGATAACAGCCTTAGACTAGACTGGTTAATGGTGACAATGGTGCAACATTTTGTGCCAGATTACAAGTTATGTTTGTCTTGACCTGACAATCCTTCAGAATGAAAAGCTAAATGTCCAGATTTGTAATTATTTTTTACCGCTGCTAACGTCCTTGTAGTAGGACACTAGGAGGATGCAGATCTCTTCTGATCATGTGATTGGTTGGGAGCTAGCCATGTAGTAGTTGCCATGGAAACAATAGTACCTGTTGGAAACAAAGCTTATTTCTCAATATGGAGGTTAAAACATTCATAATCAATGACAATTACCTAGCCCGTCCTGCACTAGCCTACTTGGTACCATTTACAGTTACCACCAATAGTACCACGTCACATTCCAGCTCTACATAAGCTGCTGAGTTCATCTGGTAGTGAAGCGGACAGAGATTCTGAGATTTCAGATGTATGAATTAGTCGGTTTGTTCTTAAATTTGGATTCACCAGATTTTATTAGCTAACTGATTGATTACTGGTTGTATTTACAATGTTTCCAATCGTGTGAGCCTCCTACTCCTTGTTGTTTCAGCTCCCTAAAGGATTAGACCGATTTATCAGCAGGTATATCCAATATAGGTCATTGGCCTTTAACTGAAAATCAGATATGGCCTGGCCAGTGTCGTCCACCTCTGATATGATAGATATAATACAGTTTGACTTATTACTTATTGTATAGCTGATCAATACCTAATTGGTTGTCTATGGCAAGACCTTGAAATGATTCATGTGACATTTTGACTTGATGTATGCATTTATATGTTTGTTTTTTTTATCCTGGGTTTCAATGGAGAGTTTTAGTGTCCTGTTTCTACCCTGACAAAAATAAAATTCTGAATACTCATATTTGTTGCATGAAAGTGGTCAAATTTAAAGATAACAAAAAAAAGTTATGGGCAGCTTCAATGAAAAAAAAAATCCATATCAGCCTTCAAAGACCCTGGTTCCCTGAGCTCTTCGGTGAAACAAGACTTGGGGGTTGCTGCACCTCACAATGATCTCCCTGCATCCCAGGGAAGAGTCTGTAGGTTTCTCCCACAGCCTCCTAGCTCCATCTATTGACTGTGATCCGAACAGGATTATAGGCTATAGGTGGGGATCATCTGAATGATGCTGAGTGGTAAAACATCTTTTGACAGTCAAATAAGAAAATCTATTTTTTTTTCTCATTCCGAGTGCAAGTGACCAATGACTTGGAATTTGTTGAAATAAAATCCATTCTGCCCTTGCCTTACCTCCCTCCCCTCCCTATTTCCTCCCACAGTCGTACAATTATGTAGATGAGAGTGTGCGACGGCCTCTCCTGTTGTTCATTCTGCTGATTAGGTTGGTAAATTTTAACACACCGTCACTTGAACACACACTAAAGTTTTTATTTGACACCTGCGCGGTGAATTTATATACATGTATATCCGCAGTTATTGCCGCGGCCAGCGCCAGTACACCTTTTCAATTACAACTCGCTCATTTAATGACGCTGCAATACGACTGTTGTAAAAGTGCCAAAAATATAAGTAATGAGTGTGAATTAGAAAGCAAGTACGATCCTTGTAAAACTGGGTTTTGCGTGGGAGTGGATGTCTTTCCCCCAAAGGCCAAAGTGATGTGTGATATGATTATAGTTTTAAAAGATGACAAAATAGAAAAATGCAGTGGTTTAGGTTGGCATTCACCACTGGAGTGGCTTTTAAAATATGGCCCAAATAATAATAATAATAATTAATAATAAAACTGATTTCACCAAATAGAGCTATTAAATGTGTTGCGCATTATAATGTATGAGCTTCTGCTGAACAAAGTGAAAAGACGATGTTATGGAGATGGAGTGGGTTGAGTAAACATACTTTTCAAATTCGAGCCAAAGGCATGACCTCAGGCTAAACTGCAATGCTAAACTGGTTTCCATCACTTCCTCTGTACATCCCACAGGTTGTGACATTTGTTTTATACTTTATCGAGATAAACACCAGAATCTTTAAACTTTACAGCATGTGAAAGCTCTGGAGATTTTTTTGTTGTGTGTGTGGGAAAAAAACAAACAATGAGCTGCAATGAGAAAAGTGTTGCAAGCTAAAAGTCTGTTGTTTCGGAACAAGGAGTTGCAGACAACTAAAGAAAGACTTCAGCTTCTCTTAACAGGGCACGCGGTGAGAGCAGTTAGCGAGCTGAATCAATATTAAAGCATTCCGCCTCGGGAGCAGAGGGAGGACAGGAGCACAGAGAGCTGCAGAAGGAGGGATGAGGAGTGACAGGAGGTGAGGGAGGAGGTGCTGGTGATTCATCAGGAGCTGATTCCCTGCCTGGGTTGGTATGGATGGCTTTTAAGGACTTCCCTCCACTCGCCACCTTGGGAAAGCACAGCGGCTGTCTGCAACATAAACCTCCCATCGTGTGTGTGTGTGTGTGTGTGTGTGTGTGTGTGTGTGTGTGTGTGTGTGCACGGTTGTCTCCCATCCACACTTTGATGAAATCTGCTCACCTCAGCGTTTGTTACACAAAGAAAAAAAGTTCCAAAAGGTTTGCAGAGGGGTGGGGTTCTATCTAGAACCCTTTTAGGGAGGAAGGATTTTTTGAGGGTTCTTAGTAAGCAAAAAGGGTTCTACCTGGAACCCTTTAATAGAAGGTTCTAGTTAGAACCCTTCCAAGGGGGTCTACCTAGGGGGTTCTACCAAAAAGGTTCTCACACAGGGACAAGCCGAATTGATGGTTCTACTTGGCACCAAATTTTCTTGTGTACTAAAGTTTCAGCTTAACAAAAAGGATTCTATATAGAAACCAGAAAACCAGAAAATGAAAAGGCTACACTTTAGCGGCCCCAAGTGGCAGCGATTGATAAGTGTTTGAATTTTTTGAAAGTTTGAAGGACTTCATTACCCAGAAATCCCGTTACTAAACTAAACTAGTCAACTAAATATCTTGTTCTTCGTGTCTGGTGGGCATGGAAGTGGTGAAGAGCTTTGGCCACCATCGCCACCAGTCCAGCAGAGCACTCGCTTGCTGCTGTTTAGGAGGCACTTTATTATTTCACTCTTAAGTCTCAATTTGTCACTTCCTACGTGGAGAAGATTTGAAAAAATGCAATTCCCTTCTTGAAAAATGGTAGTTGCAGTAGTTAACTACACCTGAAAATTACAAAAA
>OOFE01015938.1:21388-31476 GCA_900323365.1 Monocentris japonica
ATGTAAAAAAAAAAAAATAATAATAATCTTTCCAGGAATAGGGAAAATATTGGATCATTTCCCCCATTTATCTTTGGTATTTTTACAAATTTAAATTTTCAATAGCTTTATCCCAGAGCGATGACATATTTTCTTTTTGTGGGGAATAAAGTCATATGTTTACAGCACAAAATGGAAAACTGTATATACATGAGGCCTTATGTGGATGCCTAACAACAATTAGCATGTATGTTAAAGGGATGTGTGTGTTTGAATCCCCTACGGTATGTATACAGTATGCAACGTGTTCTTTGTACCACTATATGTGTTGTTCTGACAGTTGGGGACCTTTAGAAGGCAAAAAGCATACAGTTGTGGTCAAAAGTTTACATACACTTGTAAAGAACATGTATATCATGGCAGTCTTGAGTTTCCAATGATTTCTCCTCTTATTTTTCTGTGATGGAATGATTGGAGCACATACTTCATGAATTTTGGTTCTTTCATAAATTTATTATAGGTCTTCTGGAAATATGACAAAATCTGCTGGGTCAAAAATATGCATAAAGCAATGCTAATATTTGGTTACATGTCTCTTGGTTACATGTCTCTTGGCCATTTTCACCTCAATTAGGATCTTTTGGTAGCCATCCACAAGCTTCTAGGAAGCTTTTGGTTGAATCTTTGACCACTCCTCTTGACAGGATTGGTGCAGTTCAACGAAATTTGTTCTGACACGGACTTGTTTCTTCAGCACAGTCCACATGTTCCTGATGGAGTTTAAGTCAGGACTTTGGGAAGGCCATTCTAAAACCTTAATTCTAGCCTGATTTAGCCATTCCTTTACCACTTTTGATGTTTGTTTGGGGTCATTGTCCTGTTGGAACACCCAACTGTGTCTAAGACCCAACCTTCTGGCTGATGATTTTGGGTTTTCCTGAAGAATTTGGAGGTAATCCTCCTCCATTATTCTGTTTGCTTTCTGTAAAGCACCAATTCCACTGGCAGCAAAACAGCCCCAGAGCATAATACTACCACCACCATGCTTGACGGTAGGTATGGTGTTCTTGGGATTAAAGGCCTCACCTTCTCTCCTCCAAACATATTTCTGGTCATTGTGGCCAAATAGCTAAATTTTTGTTTCACCTGACCACAGAACTTTCCTCCAGAAGGCCTTTTCTCTGTCCATGTGAACAACAGCAAACTTCAGTTGAGCCTTAAGGTGCCGCTTCTGGAGCAAGGGCTTCCTTCTTGCTCGGCAGCCTCTCAGCCCATGGCGATGTAAAACACGCTTGACTGTGGACATTGACACCTGTGTTCCAGCAGCTTCTAATTCATCGCAGACCTGCTTTTTGGTGGTTCTTGGTTGACTCTTGACCATCCTGACCAATTGTCTCTCAGCAGCAGGTGATAGCTTGCATTTTCTTCCTGATCGTGGCAGTGCATGGCACAACTGTGAAGGTAACATTTAGATGCACAATTGTGCCATGCACTACACTTTATACTTACAAACAATTGAATTGTTTGCACAGTTGATTTTGGGACCTGTAGCTGCTTTGAAATGGCTTTGAGTGACTTTCCTGACTTGTTCAAGTCAATGATCCGCTTTTTCAGATACATGCTGAAATCCTTAGACTTCAGCTGCTCGCTGTTATATCATGTGTCAGTCAATAATTTCACCTCACAGGTATAATTCAGGTTCCATCTGGTTCATTTTGCCCTGTTCTGTCAGGATGTCTTCTGAATAATTCATTGTGGCAAATTGCAGCACTTTCCTTCACTGCATGAAGCCTGTACTTCCAACAATACATTTTATTGTTCCAAGAGTAACAGAACCAAAGCAGGTGGAGGCTGGGAAGACGAAGGTAAAGAGCACACAAGTATAAAGCATTAGCAGCAGCATTAGTTCAATAGCATGATTGCGTGTAGAAGCAGGCGAGTTTAAATGGATCACCATACTGTATGTGTCATGGATTAGCTGCTGCCAGGTGTTGTCAGTGTAAATGTCACTGGAGGGCACCTAAATCTGAGTCCTGGAAGACTAACCACTTGTTGTGACACCCCCAGCCCGTACTCCTGACCACAGAACAATACCAATATGTTTCACAAATTGTACTGTTTATTTAACGATTAACATTTAGATGCACACTCAAAGATTGATGCTGCTTAGGCCTGGTGGGCCAAATCATGCATGTGTTAAATCAAATCACCCACCCTGTGTCATCATCCCCATAGGGCTTGCTTTAACATACAAAACCTGAGGGCCTTCATTCCACTGTAGAGCACACTTCCCATACCATCAAATTCAGAAATCCATGCAATGAAACACTGCGGAGCATCGGACGGCTAAACAGGAGGGGTCAAGCATGGCTAGGGCTTTTCCTGCCCTAGCTGATAACACTCCGACACACACAACACAAGTTTTCACAGTGATAGGAAAAGACCATCCCTCTTAAATGGAATTGAGAGCGAGGTCAACAAATGGTGCTGGTCCCCAATTATACAAAGGGTGCCAAATTACCCACTGAAGCCTCTCAAAAACCTGCTCCAGATGCTGCAAATGATTTTAGAAAAAAGACGAGTAGATTATCGCACAATCTAAGCAAGTCAAAAGTTAATTGTTTACCTTGTCCCCAAAACATATTTGCATAAAGCGTTGGAATGTGGCAGGGGCATTGTACAGTCCAAAGGGCATCTATTCAAATTCAAAGAGGCCAATGGATGTAGTAAAGGCAGTATACTTTCAGTCACGGGGGTCTACCTGCCAATACCCACTGGCCAAGTCTTACATTGAGTAACACAGGGACTCCTTCGGCCCAGTCAAGGACTCCTCTATCCTGGGGAGAGGGAAGACATCCTTGTTGGTGACAGCACTCCGATAGTCTACACAGAACCGATATGTCCCAGCTTTTTTCCTCACCACAACAATTGAGGCGGTCCAGGGACTAGCACTTTCCTGTACCACCCCACTGCCAAGCATCCCTTGCAGGAGTGTTTGTAGCTCAGGATAGAGGGATGGTGGTATAGGCCTCTAACGGTCTTGCTCTGGGGGAGCATTTTCAGTGGGGATTTGGTGTTGGACTGCATTGGTGTGTCCAAAGTCTTCCTCATGGGCTGCGAAGACTGAAGTCCATTTTGTTAATAGATCCCTCAGGCACTCCTGTTGGTCTGGTGTCAACCCCTCTCCTTGCAAAGACAGTGCAGGATGCTCCTTGGCCAAGCCCTCAACAATTGTTGAGGGTTCAGGATTCGTGAATACCAGCTTTTCCTGGGTGTGCACATCCTGGTCATCAACCTTAAACACAGTTAGGGTTACATGGCCTTACCAGGACTTTTGCTCCTGGCAACCAACCGACTGTCTTGGCCACCAGCCTTCCACCAAGATACAGCAATCAGGAACAAGGGGCTGGGGTGATCCAAGCAAGCATTTCCATCTCCGCGGGGGAGCCGCACTGGAGCCTGGCGCTGGAGTTCAGCCACACCCCGGAACTCTGATGGGAGAGACACCATGCTGATCCTTTAGCATGTAGTGAAGACTTTCTCCCATGTGGCTGCTATAGTAGAGGTGATTGTTGACTTAAAGGCAGCCACCCCGCACAAGGGCCCTGAAAACGATGACGGTATTGATCAATAACCCCTGCACATATCTTACGGTCATTTTGTGCTATGAGACAGTCATGCACCTTTGAATTTATGGCGAATGCTTTGGTGCACAGTGGGTTAGAATTTAAGCTAGGAGTAACTATTATCATGATGTATGCAATGCCACAGTCATTCAGTGGTTGTAAAATGGACCAACACCTGGAAATTATGAATAACGGAGCAGAGTGTGTTGTGTTACATTTTAATTAACCGCACCACTAAAAACCATGAGAATGTCATTAAAGTACCTTTAAAAACATCCAGTCTTATCCCAGCAGACATTAACACATTGTCAGGTGAGCAAAACTTTAGTTCCTGTCAAGAGTGGAGATTTGAATAATGGCCTAATATATAAAAACAGGTTCCTGCTATGCTTCCTTTCACCTGGGAACAAAACAAGCCGAGAGTGACAGCTGAACCACGTAATGTGCGTCTGAAAGTAGATTGACGTTGTTTCAGGTTTGCGTTCCATGGTTTCTGAGGCAAGGAACACTGTGAAAAGCAAGTGTCTGTGGCCTTTGTCACTGTCAATAAGCTGACTGACTGGGTCATGATGACAGTGATGCCTCTCGCTGTTTTGATCCAACTGTCAATCCAATTCTAGGCAAACTTTGTAATGTTGCAAAAAATTAGATGAAAATTAGGTGCGTTTCCATCGGTTGGGTTGAACTGAATAAATTGACTTCCTGATTGTGGGGAAAAACACAAAGTCTTTTAAGAATTTATTGGTATTGGGCAAGTTGTTATTGTTCATCAATATCAGCTAATGTTTGCCATATTTCATGCTTTCATTCATAGACCAATACAAAGAAATGCACCTGGTGATTTTGGTGTGGTTTAGGCGTTGGCAGGATGCAGGAGAGAATCAGGCTGGTAGGCTGGTTCTCTGCATCCAAAACCGGCTGCAGCCAATTAAGGCCGATTGGACAACTGCAGCCTGGAACTAATTTAACCAGTATGTTTGTCTTTTCCAGTGAGTGGAAGCCCGACTGGCAACCTGCGTGCTGACCGAGATCTGGAAAGACCCAACGGATGTCGGAGATTTATGTTGATGCACATGATGGTCCGTTCTTTTAAAACTGTTATTAAAACTTAGATTTGATCCAAGGATATTTGAGGAGTGTGAAAACTGATTTGCATAGTTTCCATCTACCCTCAGAGAACAATAGAAAAGCCTATTTTGTGTTTCCCCTGGGTTAACCAGCAGCCAAGATCAACATAGTAATAATCATAACTATAATCGATGTTCCCTTTGAGCGCATCAGCATGGACCTGGTAGGGCAGCTACCTAAGTCTGCCAGTGGGCATCAGTACATCATGGACCACGCCAGTTCCTGAAGCAGTTCCCCTCAGGAAGGCCACCTCCAAGGCCATCACTCGCAACTTGGTCCTGCTTTTGTCCCAGGTAGTGGCTAACTCCTGTCAGCTCCTTAAGGTCCATCACCGCCTCATCTCAGTCTACCGCCTCTAGACCAACAGGTTAGTGGAATGTTTTAACCAAATCTAAAAAAAAGGTGCTCCGGAAGGTGATCTAATGATCCCATATGTTCTCTTCGACATATGAGAGGTGGCCCAGGCTTCTACCAGTGTCTCCCCCTTTGAGCTACTGTACTTACGGCACCCCAGGGATCTTCTGGATGTGGCCAAGGAAGTGTGGGAGCAACAACCATCTCCTCACTGTTCCCTGGTGGAGTATGTTTAGGAGATGAGGAAAAGAATCAGGTGAGCATTTGGGAGCAACTCTGCCCCACTCACCGGCAGCAATTGTCATTTTACAAGCACCTGCTTATGACCAATTATGTCCTAAGAGAAAGACTTACTGTCCTAACGAGAGGAAGACTGCTCTCCATCAACCCTGCCTACGCCAAAGGCCCACAGGCGAGAGGCCCCAGGCTGCTGCACCCCATCCGGCTCACCATTGCCAGGTTGAACTGGAGTTGGTCCCATTACAATGCTCACTAGTGCTAATTTACCCAATGCTGTTTGTTACCACTCTTTGATACCATCTCATATTGGCGACTCCATCACCACCCCGGATATTCGGATACCCTCATGCTTGTGTGCCATTCTCATGATACCCTGTGTAGTGTTGTCTGACATATACTCTTATTTTGTGTTCATTGATTGATCATTGTGTCATCTAGTAATGAATGTATCTTTGCAATAAGTCATCTCCTGTGGTCATTGTATGGGTTCACATCAGTCAGAATTCTCAGAATTCATTCCTTCAGATCATATTTATAGCTATTGTCTGATTTATGATTGACTATAGTTCCTTCGACTAAACTAAACCTCAATAATCTTACTATTAATTGCTTACATTCATAGTCAATATCAGATATAGAGGCATATTCATAGCTATAATCACTACACATGCTACAGTGTGGGTGTGTGTGTACAGAGTTTACATGGTTAGAAATCACAGTTTCTTCCAGTAACCTGGGTATACACAATGAGTGCATTTTCTCAGATTGCATTGATACACTTACAGAATAGCTCAGTGCGAGTGATAAAATTCTCAGTGTTAGTTGAAAGCAGAAGACCCTGTTATGTTTTCATGCACCATTTTCAACATATTAGGTTCAGGTAGTGCGTATTCCCCAAACTGGTCGTCAAGTTTGTGCACGAAAAACATCTGATTGCCAGTTAAGTGTGATGTCCAGTCTTGTAAAAGTCTGCTAGCCTGACAATAACACTAATAAGATAACATTGTCCTTGAAAAGGGGACAGCCATTTACATAAGACTTTGGCACTCTAGACTCATTTATGTACTGAGGACAATCTCTCCAAGTAACTTTAACTCTGTGGCCAGCATGAAGATATTGTCATTATCGTGCTGGTTTGACAGCATCACTTTTTTTGGCACACTTGAATAGAATACGCATCAAAGGCACTATTTTTACTTTTTCTTACAACATTTTTGAGTCACGCAGCATCAATTGAACTATGGGTGATATTTTACTGTGTTCTGTCAATTATTATTATGAACATGCCCCACAGCTTGCTGGGATTTTGACAGGAGTGCTGCATTTCAGTTTCATATTAAATGATGAAATAAGATCAGGCCTCTATTTGGACTCTGAAGAAACACAATTAGTCCAACCTATGACAGGAACAAACAGTATAATGCTGTCAATGACAATATAAGCCCTGTAAGCAGGAATTGCCTGCTTTGACTTGATCAATTTACCTTCAAGATTTTCAAGGCGCCACTAAGATGAAGCTTTAATAAGATGAAATTTTAATGATCCCTGTGGGGAACTAGGGCATCTTCTAAGACAAATTTATTGATACAAGTTACTAAGAAAAACATCTGGCAACACTTCAGTGAGAGTTTCATCGCTGGCTAAGATCAAGCTTTATTATGCCAACAATAGCAGGATAAATCCCACCTCCTTTTTTTGTTAGGCTACAAACACTACTGGATACACACACACACACACACCATATTTGCACATTTTCACTATTTTTTGAGAAATGGATTTTAGGTAATATTATGCCTGTTAGCCGTGTTGATGCGTTTCATTATTCATGTATAATCCAGAAGGAAATGCAATATGAGATAAACGCCATTTGAAAAAAAATGGACACCTGTACAAAATGATTGAAGTCAAGATAGTTTTGTTTTTAAGAATAGGATCATCTGTGTTTCTGAAATATTTAAGCCTGGTTGTGTTCCAAAAAACAATTTATTTAGTACCAGCCATAGACTACTAGATTCTAGCAATGACCCTTGTGCATGGCTGTACTTTTCACAATAAGGCTCTTGTGAATTAGACATACTCGACAATTCAGTTGACCGTTGCACATCCCCCGAAAATCAAGGGCAGCAGATTTTCTTTGGTCGTGGCGTTTGGCTCACTCGGGTTCGGTGGGCGCAACATACAACAGTGCAAACTAAGGCTTTTGAACCGTGATGATACTGAACTGTTATTTTGTTGTTTTCTCCTTCTCCCTACATCCCTCTCTTCATCCCCTACAACCCACCGGTCTACCACTTGAGAAGAAAAGAAAATCTCAGACGCAGTCCCTGACTTACTGCAGACCTAATAACCTCCCCATAAATATTCAATTTAAGTGTCTACTCACAAGCAGCTGTCTGGCTGCTGTACACGCCCCTGTACACGCCAAGGACTTTTTAACGTAAATGAAATTGCCCTTTTTTCCCCTCTCAGCCTGCTTGTTATAATTTTTTTGTGTCAAAAGTGTCAGCACTCAGGAACTGAGTCTACGAAAATGTGCGACAATTGAGACCCCGAGCCCCCCAAAAATACAGGACTTAAAAGCACATTTGCACACATTATACGTCATCAGCGAGAAACATGAATCACTGCTTCGGCCAGCTCTCTGCTATCCCTGCTACTTTCTTGCTCTAACCAAGCAAAATGATCCTTTCAGGGCCTCTTCAAGACAAAAGCCCCACTAAACTGTTGCCTGGTTGACTGGAGCTCCATCCATAGCTATGGATTTATAGGAAACTGGTCCACAGAGACAGCCTCTTCTCTTGCTGGATGGGAACTGACTTTCTCTTTAAAACCAACTGATGAGAGCCTCCGTTTCCCATGACAACCCAAGGACCTGTGGGATAACACTTTCTGATGCCACTATGGTGTAATTCTAATGTGACTGTGGGAGGAAACCCAGGAGACGACAGGCATAACGTGGAAACTCCACACAGAAAGGACCTGGAATCAAACCTGCATCCTTCTGGCTTTGAGGCAACAGTGCTGCACCCAGTTAATCCATGTATGTTCTTTTTCAGTCAGATTTGTCCTACTGAGACAGCGATTTTCTCTCGTCTTGCTACCAGGCAACACAAATCTTACAGACCTTCAGGTATCTGCCCAAACATTCAGCTCTGTAGGACACTTTCCCCTCTCCTAGCTGTCTACAGGCCCTTACATGCAGACAGTAGATCCCATATGAAAACTCCATTTAAATCTAGGATCAAAATGAAGCATTGGAGCGTCATAGTGGCGCTGTTGGCTAAATTGCATCCCATGTACTGTATCTGAGACATCCTGGTCTCAAATCTGGCTTGGAACTTTGGTCACATGACCTCTTTAGCTCTCAAGTGAGGAAAGTTACTTTTAAAAGTAACGAGTTACTTTAGTGTGCTACCTACCTTAAAAAGTAACTAGTTATGTTACTTCGTAGAGCAGTTTTGCACTTCAAAAAAATGCCATAGCAATATGGCTGTGTACAAAACAAGACTATTGGGTAGCATTTAATATGAAGGAACACATTCACCATTAATTAGTTCCTTATTGGTCATTACAAACCACTTAAAGCCTAATCGAGGGAGAGTACATGTGATTGTGATGCTACCACCTTACTGAGCAAAGCATGTTTTCAATTAGCATCAATTGTTTGCATGAGGATTTCACTTTTTTTGCGGCATTAACATTTGCGAAACTAAAACAATATGAAAGAAAAATAAAAGTAACAGCATTCTAATTTTAAAAAGTAATAACGCATTAGAGGGCTAGGGAAAAATGATGTTTTAAGTTACGACTACTACAAAAAAAGTTATCTGAGCCCCAACACTGTTTACCACCTGGTCTATGGGAAGGTGCCATATTTACCTCGATTGCATGCACAATTGTCTCCTAAAGAGAATCCATGTTAGGTACATTTAACCTACAATCAACTAGGGTTCTGAAACAAAAATGCTGACTAACGTAAGTCATTTAATTCATTTTCTTTACCCACTTATTCCTATTCAGGGTCATGGGGGGGCTGGCGCCTATCCCAGCATGCATTGGGCAGAAGTCAGAGCGCCCAGTGGAATCCCACGTTAGCACGATGGGAACATGCCGGGAACATGCCAACTCCACACAGAAAGGCCCTGGGACAGGAATCAAACCTGGCACCTTCTTGCAGTGAAGCAGCGACCGCTGAGCCACTGCACTGCCATATTTTATTCTTTTCACCCAGTTAATGTCTCAATGGCAAATTGCCAATTCAATCTCCGTGTGCAGTTGTCCTAACCAAAGCTGAATAAAAGGCACAATGGCAATGCCTCAGCAGAAAGAAAAAGAGAAAAGTCCATATCCTGACTGTCAAGGTTTTGAATAAACCCATGTGCAAGCAAAGGCACACCAAAACCCCTCAGTGCAAACATTGAACAGTCTGAACGAGAACAATTCAAGCCCCACGTAACTTTATGCAGCCTGGATTGAGCTCTCAGTCTTCTTTTTAATGAAGATTTTTATTTTATTTGCCATTTTGGCCTTTATTTGAAAAGAGGGGGATGGCATGGACAGAAGTCCTGGGCCGGATTCAAACCTAAGTACATGGAATCCGCCTTAGCCAGCGGAACTACGCGGACACACCCGCTACTTCTTCTTAAAGACCATTTTTTGGCATTTCTGCTTTATGGGACAGCTGACAGTCGAGAGGTGACAAGAAAGATGGGAAAGAGAATGAGATGACATGCAACAAACCAAAACACTGTTGTCCCCCCC
>OOFE01015939.1:16479-29994 GCA_900323365.1 Monocentris japonica
CATCCCGTTTCAACCAGAAATGCATTGAATTATGTAAGCAAGACACCATTAAAATTCTGTTTCTTGTGACATTAAGATCCGTTGTCTTTTTGTCATATAATCCTGGCTTTCTGCCCAAACGTGTTGGTATCAGTCTCCAAGAGGAGCTGAATTTGTTCTTCCTTTCTACTGTATGTATTAAGCCATTTTCTCTGAAGGGCCGATTGCACTGCTATATCTTTGAATGAACAGGTGTGTGTGTGTAAGATCTTGTTCTACACCTCACATACTATATGTCTCACTGAATATGGGCAGTCACTCTGTCACTTTGTTAACCGTTAAGTAAACTACATATCATCATCACCAGCTAGCCTAGCACCATGGGGCCTCTGCTGAGACTGAGCTGAGACTGTAACCTGTCATACACACACACACAGACACAGACACAGAAAAACACATTGCAATGTGTTCTCATAATTATGTTGACACAGGCTTCAAAAAATATTGTATGTGCGCACAAATATATGACAAATTTCGTGACGCATTTAAGACCCCTGTAAGCCCACAGGCACTGCCACTGGGCAAAGCAGTGAGCCGCATGAAAGTAGTTAGCACACACTGCTTGCAACCTTGCAGCGCCAGTTCAAATCCCACTCACTGCAAATTGCATTGATGTTTTCTTAAGCAGTAAACAAGGCTTAATTTTGATTCATTTTGGGCAAGTAGCAACAGCAGTGGGTAAAGCAGGGTTTCAATTTTGTTATGTAAAGGCTAGAAGGGCCAATGACTTCACCTTAGACAAGTAAATCCACTGTGGACAAGGTTAGGGCTAAGATATTACTCATGGGTTAGATGGGTTGGTTGGTGCAAAACAACTCAGATGATGATGGGGGGTTGAGTTAGACGAAGGTAGATATGAAGGCACATGTGAAACACCTTAAAAAGGTTTCTGCAATTAAAAGGAGCATGCAGAAAATATTATTTTAAGGGTAAAGAGGAAGAGAAGGATCCCAGGGCACTGTTTTCCACTGTTTATTCTTCCTCTCAGCAGTTAATTCATCTTTGCAGAAACGTCTTGCGAACGTGAATTCAGACAGCTACACTTAACTTGAGTGAGCACAAATGACCTTTATCACATCCAACCAGTTTGGAAATTGGAAATGCTTTGGAAATTCTTCATGCAGAATTTCTACTTTCACCGTTGCTGTTTAAATTTAAAAGCGCTGGTTTTTAATATGAACCTGCCAATCACTATGACTTCAGCCTGCATAGACGCACACATCTGGCCCCACAGAAAAATCTGTCTGGCCTCCCTTCAGCGAGCGTTAAAGCTGGATGGAAACAGGCAAATCGGGAGGTAGCAGAAAACCCAATTCCTAACTCCAGAAATACCCAGGTAGCTTGCAACATGTTGTAGCTCTGCAGAGAACTTGAAATGTCACGAGGGAGGCTTTTTGAGGATTTCCATATTTTGAATCTCATCCCGTAGTCACTCTTCATCCTTCCCTCCACTCAACTACAGCCCCAAATGTATTACTGCTATTAAAAATGCAAGATACTTCAGGCCAATAAATAAAAAATACATAGAGAACTAAAACGTAGAGATTTATTGGACTCTCTCGATATCCCCTCAGCTTTGGCTGCTGTCCTCTCGGATTTTAAGTGGGTCACTTCGGTCCAGGACTGACTGCTACTACACTTATATTTAGACTCGCTGGTTCCTCCAGAATGGCAGAAGCACAATAGTCAGGATGCACGGTGTAATCTCAATGTGTGATGGTAGTGTTTTTGTAAAAGTGTGTGGGTGTATGTCTTTGTGCATGTGTATGTGTATGTTATATGTACTCAATGTAAGTGTGTGTCTCTGTGTGCATATATGTCTTGTGTGTATCTGTGTGGTTTCAGAGGCCGGGCGGGCGCGGGTAGACCCAGTGTATGCCGCCTTGCGCTACGGGACGTCCTTGGCACAGATGAGCCGCTCCAGTTTCGGCAGTGTGTCAGAGTCGCCAACACGCAGCCTGGTATGACATCACCCTATGGGCTAGGGGACAGTGGGACCCTGTATGTTAAGGGCCCATTGGTCAACTTTCCCATTAAAGGATTATTCCGGTTATTTTCACCCTGAGCCCTATTTTCCTAGTTTTTGTCATCATGCCTATCGATTCTGATCAAAATGTCATCATTTACTTCACTGCACAGCTCTACATATATGAGTGCTGCTCTGCTCTCTGATACAAACCAACAGGGCCATCGGAAAGTCAAAAAGTGAAACCTAAAACACCCCCTCATGCGACAATGAAGACCGGCAGCCAGCAGAGTAAACAGGGAAGTGTGTAAGAAATGCCAAAAAATATCAAATTGCTTTTTGGGTTTGACTGTATGAGTTTCCATTGGCCCTGTTGGCCCCGACAGCAGCGCTCCCTGGGAACGGAGAGGTACATAGAGCTCTACAATGAAGTAATTGACAAAGTTTTGATCAGTATCGATCGGTATGATGACAAAAACTAGGAAAATAAGGGTTGAAAATAACCAGAATCATCCTATTAGTGATGAGAACAGAAGATGAGAACAAATTCATCCATGTGTCCCCAGTAGATCATAGGCTCCAGTGCTCCGTGCACACACTAGTGCCCCTTTTCCGTTAGCACGGGCACGGCTAGAAACTGAGCCGTGCACACCCGTGTTCAGAACACGGGTTGTGGAAGTTTTTTCCTCTCTCTCCATTCACTCACTGCATGGCAGAACCTGTCTTAGGCTACATCTACACTAAGCTGTTTAAATTTGAAAACGCCATTTTCGTGTCTAGCGTTTTCGCAAAAGCTCCGTTATCAGTGGTTGAAAATGCTGCTGAGAAGAAATAAGTATCAGCGGGCGTGTCCAGTCTATTTTGGTATTTTGGTGACCAGAGGCGTGAGGCAGACCAGAGGCAACTACAGCGCAGTGGTCAAAGAGGAATACATTATCAGAAGGTGTGGTGAGGGCTGGCTTCAATTCTGCCCAATCAAATCAGCTCATTTCATTCCCTTTAATAGCAGTGTGCTTGCACATTAGTGCAATAACAATTTTGTGACGGCTGCGCCAAGTCCCGAGAGGGGCCGCCATAAAAGCTTCACCCATGAAGAAACTGATATTCTTGTTCAGGAGGGCCACGGTCACGGTCACCTGGTTTTGGGGGCAATGATTTGCCCTTTATATGTACACAACATTCATGAAAGAGTAGCTTTCACATTGCACAGCACTCCTTTAAGTAATAAAAAGTTGGTAAGGTTTATTTTTGGAACTACAGTATCTCTGATGAGCAACCACATATTCATCCGTGCAGTGATAGTTGTAGTCTCCCATCGCCCACCACCTTCACTTCCTATGGGAACAGGGGAAGTGGTTCCTGGTAGTTCAAACCTGAATGTTGGATGTTAAATATACATTCATGTTTCATTCATCTCCTACACAAAACTTAGAGCTGCTACATTTTCTCATTTTCTCACGTTTGAGATAATGCTAGTCCCCTACTATCGCTCAACATAGTGCATGCTAAAGTGTTAGCATGGATCACTGGAACGAATGATATACCAGGGACACACGGATGATTTTGCTGTCTATGTTCTCATCCGTTAACAGTTAAGTTGACCGACAGGCCGATTCCTCAGAAACGTGGCGTATTCCTGTAATATCCCCTGCTTACTTGATTGACCAACACAAACCCTATCTGGCAACATGATTTCCAAGCAGAGCTTTTGGTTTATAGGTCAAATGAAAGTCACATATATCTGAGATTAGGGTTAGTCTAATGTATTAATTTGCAGATATATTTTTGGACATGAAAATGGTCAGATTTAAAGATATTAGCTCAAAATATCAGCTACTGGCAGCTTCAATCTGAAAATATCAGTATCGGCCCTCAAAAACCCATATCGGTCTAACCCTATTTATTTATAGGAACAGTAAGCTATGTAAGGGAGAGTACTGCTAACAATATTGGTTTAGTTTTGGCCAAACAGAATAGCAAGAACTACTGAGATCTATATGGTATGTATTCTGAATAGTCCAGTTTTACTCCCACTCCCAAATGTATCATCTTTGACTTCCTGGTACCAACTCTTACCCCTCTCGTGATTTGTTTCCTGTTTATTGCCATCTTTCTCAGGAGGAGGGAGGTGAGGAGAGAGAGCAGAGACAGTGCAGTATGGAGGAAGAGATAACTCAGGAGACAGGGGGTAAACACTGCTGACTGTCTGTGCCTCCCTGTATGAGGATTTGTATGTGTTTATGTGTGTATCTGTGCTTATGCATATGTTGTGTTTATCTGCGTGTGCATATGATTGACTGTGTGTGGTTGTGGAAAAAATGACACGCATGGGTGCATGTGTGCGTGTGTGTGTGTGTGTGTGTGACTAGCACTTTCTAACCAAATTTCTGACTAGTGCCAGACACCTCCGTCCCAGAGAATGAGATAGCTGAGGGCGAAGATGGGGGCAGTGGACATGCTCAGACTCCTGCAGAGGAAAGCAGTGTGAAGGTACCACTCCCTTCTCTGGTGTAATCAGCCTCTATAGTCAGCGCAGTCATCACTAGTCATTTTTCTCCCAGAGCGTTTGTGTATTTCTGTCTTACTCCCTCCCGTCCTCCCTCCCTGCATCTAGGTGCCCAAGCGTATTGAGGTTCACTCCATCCACACCTATGTAGCTCTCTACAAGTTTCTGCCTCAGGAGCAGAATGACCTGGAACTACAGTGAGTAAAAGCATAGGAGACTGTGCGTATGTGCGTGTATGCATGTGTGTGCACCTGCATCTTTTGCGGGTGTGTGCAGTTGTGGCCTTGTTTTTGCTTTTGTGCATGTGAGTGCATTTGTGTGTGTATGTGCGCCCCTCCCTGTATTTTGCTGCGGCTGTCGTTCCTGCAGGATGAAAATGTCCCCACCATCTGCAGAGGACAGTGCCGGGGCGCCCTTAAGGACGACTAATTATAAACTCGGAGCCCATCACTGTCCCCACGTAGAGCTGGCTACAGAGCTGTGTTCCCAGCAGGGGAGGGGATAAAGACACTGAAAAAATGAGAGTTGAAAGGATGAATAGACATAAGGGGAGACTGCATAGAGAGAGAAGGGCTTAAGATTATCACAGGCATGGAGGCAACGTGAGACAGAGGCTGAAGAGATGGGAGGAAAGAGAGGAGGAGGCAGGAAGGAAAGACAGAGCAGTAAAACGAGGGCAGGGTGTGTGTGTGTGTGTGTGTGACGGGGGGTGTATGGGTGGAGCTGTCTAGCTACCATAAAGGTATAACCATGGGGACAGTTCCCAGCCATCTGGTGTGCCTCTGTGTGTGAGTAATACAAGGGAACCAATGAAAGTAAGAGAGCTTGTGCTAGCGTGTTTCTGTGTTGCTATCTCACACTAAACTTTGTGTGTGTGAGGGATGATCATATAGGGCAGTAGTGAGAGCAGACACCCAGGAGACTACACATACAGAACTGGCGCAATTGGGACAGCAGTTCCTCCCTGTGTATCTAGGACAGTGAATACAGTGTAGTGTAGGAAATGTTATCACGGCTCATCATTAAACCGGCAGCATCATCTGCAAGCAGGCCAGGTTGGCTGCAGATCAGGACAGTAGGCGCTACACAGTTGTATCCCGAACAGACCTTATGGCTTTGGTGTCATTTGGACCTCCTCAGCTTTGCTACTACAGCTTTGTGTGGCGGTTTGATTATCTTTTGTGCTCTTACTCTCTCTCTCTCCTCTCTCTCTCTCTCTCCCTCTTCACCTCCCCATTATGTTTCCTCTCATCCCCTCCTCCTCTCTTACCCTCCCTGCTCCTCTTCTCTCCAATCACTTCCCCATCTCGTCTCCCCTTTTTCATCTTCTCTCTGGTCTTATCTCCGCTAGTCCCGGTGATAGGGTGCAGGTCACCGACGACTCTAATGAGGAGTGGTGGAAGGTGGGTAATAAATCATTTGCACACATCTGTGTTTGTGTGTTTGTGTGTGTGTGTGTGTGTATCTGCGCGTTGGTTTAGGTGCATGCATGTCCACAGGTGTATTCTTTTGTGTATGTTTACACATGTACATAACGAGTTTACAGGAATGTGTGTGCGTTCCCGTACGTGTGTGTGTGTGTGTGTGTGCTAGTGTGAATACAAGTCCATAATGCGTAACACCTGCTTCATTTGTGCCTCTCATCAACACAGAGGCAGTCACAGATAGAAATAGAACATAATTTCCTCTCAAAATCATTCAAAGAGTTTAACATAATGAACTTCACTAGCGTTGCAACCTCAGAGAGGCTTTTATTGAGTCTGTAATAGGCTTCACTCACTCCCAATGGAAATAAGTGTGTGTGTGTGTGTGTTCCTCTCAGTCAGGGGAAAAGAGGCAACACTCTCAGCCTTGACTGCTGGCTGAAGCACACAGTCTGCATGTCCATTGTTAATTGGCCAAGATCTCCTGGGCTGGAGAACTAATAGCTTAAGTAAAGCAATACTAATAGAGCACTTTAAAATCAACGTTGCCTTTTCCGAGGGAGCTTTACATTATTTATAGCTTGTGACGCATCACTTCATAACTAATGTATAGTTCATAAATCAATTACGAGCACATCAAAGCGCGAGGCTGAGAAACAGTCCAACGTTTCAGCATAATAAGGTTTACTCGAGCAAAGTCCTGTCATTTCACTAACAAACAAAAGTGGCGAGCAGGTGCGAAAGTAACAAGTCGTTTAATCTAGTGTTCAGATATTTTTCTTAAAACGGGTGAAAAATCTGCCGACGGGGTGACATGATTCGCTTTCTTCCCCGATGCAAAACAAGTTGTTCCAAGGATTTTCTTGGTACGGGTGATCTGCCTTCCTGTACAAGTGAAACTGCACTGGAAAAACAAACTGTTACCTCACCCAAATAGTAGCATTTTCTCTTTAAGAGAAATAAGATTTTAACACCGAATATGAGACGGACATAGATATGACATGGACATAGATAGATATTTCATTGATCCCCGGGCGGGAAATTCTGGCATCTTGGTCATCATGGAACCAGCATGAATTCACCATGGATAAGGGGTGTTGTATATCGTTTTCCAGGGCAAGAGTGGAGACAAGGTGGGCTTCTTCCCTGCTAACTTTGTCCAGAGGGTCCGTCCGGGAGAGAGGGTGTGGAGGGTCACCCAGGGCGTTCACGGCAACCGAGGGACGGGTCACATGGCAGTGAAGGAATCTCAGGTGCAAGAATCTCAGGTGCAACATGGCTGTTTTCTATCTTATTCTGCCTTCATGTTTGTACATTTTTTTTGCTTCTTCCCCTTCCCTCCCCCTACTCTCTGTCAGATCTGCGTAGGGAAGCAAGAAGACACTGAGGGCTATCTGAAGCTGAGCAGTGGGAAGAAGAGAGGGCTGGTCCCGGCTGACTCCATAGAGGAGATCTAAGGCTCTGTGCACACATCACCAACCCCCCATTTCCATCTCCCCACGGACACCCCCGATCTTCAAGCTATCACCGTAACCCTACCCAACCCTTGGGCTAATGACAGCTACAGCTTCTCCAACAGATCCTCACTGACTTAAGCCGATCTCAAACAGATGAACTGGAGAAAAACAAAATCCACAGAGTTGGAACCATCCTTGGCCCGAGGTTTTCCCCAATGAATATGTTTTCCATTCAACTTGGTTCACTGTAGGTCTTTGATAGGGTGTGCAGTTTTGCAGGATGTGTTTTAGTGCTGCTCTCAGGAAGGAACCGTTTCTCTGCTAATTGGTCGTTTTCTGTAGGTTTATGCCTTCTCTTTTGTCAGGCAAATCAAAATACTTTAAATATGTTTGCTGACCGTAACAGTAGGATTCTGGTTTTCCTCATCAAAAAATGTCTCTTGTTGTAGGAGGAGGCTGGTGTTGCATGTGTGAGGAGTCTTGTCAGTGGAACTTTATGCTCCTGTCAGTGTCCTTTTCTTTATTCTACTCATTCTGTATCTCGCTGGTCACTCCGATGAGCTCACATCAGGGTCCCTGGGCGTTGAAATCGGCTTCATTTAGACTGGTAGCTAACACTGAACTAACAAGGGTCAACTGCAAGTGGAGACTACAAGTGGTGAAAGCTGTTTTCCCATTTTCACATAAGGGAGCTCTCTGGGCTTAAAATGGTCAGGTTAGCCACCAGGAAATAAACACGGGCCAGTCGGACAGAAAAAAACAACACATTGATGTGACTGTGTGCCCCGAAGTTCAACTTCCACTGGCAGCTCGGAGGAACTAGAGAGAGAAACAGAGGGAGGAGGAGGCACAGTGAGATGGAGGAGAGGAGAGGAGCAATATGAGTGTTGAACCATTATGAATCAATGCCCCTGCATGCAGGTAGTATTTTACCCATGGGTGCCCGATTCATCATTGATCAAATGTCAGCCTGTCATCTCCATCTAGCTCTCCTGTGTGCCCCTCTTGTCCTCTGTTATTGATGTGATTCGTCAGTTTTGAAGTAGAAGGCATATTTATCTGGTCGTAGACATGCTCTTGATGATTTGGACTTATGTATCAATTGGATTCCATGCATTTCTCTTGCAAGAAACCATTCAGGTTCCAGGGATACACGCATCTCCCGTAGTAGGAGATCCCAAACAACGTAGGATCGGAGCGCTGAATGCACCGATAGGGTAACAGCACTGCAACTAATGAAGCGGTTTAGCTAACATTCCCTACCTTTCTGAGCACAGAAATCTAGCTAATATGATTCTTAAGTCTACATTTCAATATATGTGAAAGTTTTTAGAGACTGTGACAAATAAGCTTCTCTTAGCACTTTATTTTGTGTCATCTGAGTAAGTTACCCTTTTTTAGTTGCGGTATGTCCTGAATAGTGATTGCTATTGTATTCCACAATTCTTTACCTGCAACTTTACTTCACCGCGGACCTCTTTAATGTAAGGACTTTGGGTTTGTCCGTGTTCACCAGATGTCTCTAATGTCAGAAATCAGAGCAGCAATGGAAAAACTTGGAATAAAAGAGCATGAACAATATGACAGACCTGGAGAAAAAAACGTATCAAAATAAAACTGGATTGATAATTGATTTTAACCCATATGGACTGTCTGCCATCCTGCATTGCACCTATTTTTACGTAGCATTTCATGTTCCTGCCTGCGAGACTGTAACAGGTAATTTATGTGTATGGATGTAACCTAAGTTCAGAGTCACTGATTGGCCACATGCCTCAATAAAAGATCTTTACAAAAGGGCCTCTGTCGTCTTTATCTACATCAAGCCTCCTATATGGGTATATTTACTGTCACAATCCTGCACAAGATAATCTCTCACTTAAATGCTGATGTTCTGGCTATTAGACATTTCACTTCCTATTGATAGATATATATATATCTATATATATAGATATATATATATGTGTGTGTGTGTGAATGCTGCTTTATGTAGTAACAGAAAGTCACTTTTGGCCTCTTTCTGTCTACCTGTAAGTATAATCACAGACAGCAGAGAGCTGCTCAGTAAAACCATTTCAATGGCAAGTTTCAATGGCGTGCATGCACAATGCACCACCCCCCACCCACAAACACACACTCCCAAGAAAGGATGCCAAAATGATGCTCTATACACAAAAGCAAATGGCATGTAGTTAAATGGTCTTCCCATAGATCAGGATGAGAGCTTTCTATGATTTCATAACCTTGCAACATATTTAATCACGCACAGCCACAGTAAACCAAATGAATGGCATTCTTATCGAGCGATAAGACAAACCACGACAGGCTGGGAATCAAAGCAGCTACTACTGGTACTTGTTTTGAACGACACATTCATTCTGCTTTTTTTTAGCGTGTTGGTTGAAAGCCTGCACTGTTTGACACCGGAGAAAAAAATACATTAGCTTTTGTCTTGGCCGAGGGGATCTGCAGTCAGTAGATGAAGCGGCTGAGTTTCCCACCATGGTTGGCTGCTATGTGCCTCTATTAACACTTGACAGCGCTGCCCATCTGCTGTGACTCAGGGCATGGTGGGTCCTCTTCAAGCTGATGAAACTCCGGCAGCGAGGGGGAGCGCTGTTAAACAATCCCACCTCTCTCTCTCTCTGCTCCTCTAATCCTCTCATTTTTCTGGCTGGGCCATCGGTCTCTCTCCGTCACTACCTCGCAAGGGCCCTACTCTCACTTCAGAGACGTGGACCCAGACCTCTCTCTCTCTCTCTCTCTCTCTGCAAACAATGGAGCGACTGTCTATTTTCTATCCTTTTTTTTTCTTGAGCCTCTGTTCTGCCATGACACACGATTAAAGTAATCTATCTAAACTCTTTGGGTTGTGGAGAAAAATCGGTAGGATAAATGGAGAGGCTGCTGAATGTGGAATTACCTGTGAATAATGCCTCACGTCTGCTGGCTGCTCAGGCTCAGCTTGGCCATAATGTTGACTATCACAGGCACTAAGACAGAAGGGAGACAATTAAGGCCTGGTGTAAATGTGGTTATTTCTGAAATCTGTCATACCTAGCTCAGCCCTCATGATCCCCCCCGAGGGGTTGCTTGTGCTCCTGTATAATAAATGTCCACTACCATTATTCAAAATGTCTCCCACTGTTATAATCACGTTTCGTGACCTTTCGAGGTGCCTTGGAGCAAGTGGCAGGACTAACAGCCTCTGCGCCTGCTGTCCAGGTGCACAGAGAGACTGGTGTAAAGAACAGTGTCTTTTGTGTGTTCCTCATCTCGTAGTTCTTCGATTCACGTGGGCCGGTTTCCTCATCCTGAGCATCAAACTCATTCCTCTCAGTCACAGGCCCTTCACCAAAGTTGTGTTGAGGAGAAACAGAGAAACAATGTGGCTTCTCATCCTGAAAGAAAACAGTTGTGGACATGAAAGAGAAGAAAAGAGTAAATCAGGATGACGACGTGAGGAGAAAGCAGTGAAAACGCACATGCTTGCTAGCTGTGAGCGTCTTGGCAAATGCAAACATATCAATGAAAACGCAAATCAAATCACCCATAGCTCATTACTCCAACTGAACAAATAACATGATATACTTTATCAGGAAACCAGGGGAACATGAAATTAATCTTCTACTAGCTAGCGAAACGCTTCCCCGGGCAATTTGTATCGTAGAGAAATGTGGAATGGAAAAGGCAATCTTTCAGTGCAACACCACCGATCCACCACAGGCATTTAGATGTGTGCAGCTCGACAAGGACATCATGAAAATACTACAGTCTCTTAGCAGCACAATATAGATGAAAAACACAGAGATAAAAAACAGCTTAAAGTAATTTCATACACACAAAGTGGCAATGCATCCAAAGCTCAACAGTTTAATATGCCTCTCCGTTTTTTACTTCAGCAACGTCTTACAGTATCTTCTCCATTTCATACCATTTCATTCCTCACCTTTGAATCTTTATCATGGCAACTGATAAGAGAAGTGAAATCCCTTTGCTATGGTTGGTGTCTCTTGTGTGGAACGGCCAGAGTTTGAGGTGTTTGGGAGAATTGAAGCCTGAAGCAATATTAGACTTCAAACGCTTCAGTCAGACAAACGTTCACCGCTACAACCCTCAAACCCTCAGCAAAACCCTCCCTCCCTGGTGATTATAACCATGCACTTTTTCCATTTTCTTTTTCTGGAAAGGAGGAAGCACTTTTAAAAGCAATGCACACAATGGCAAAAGTGTCAAGGGAGTCCAACTGCAGAAAAAGGGCTGACGAAATGAATATTCTTTCTAAGAATAGCAGGTAATCACAGGTTGCTAAAACACACACACACACACACACACACACACACACAGGTCTAAGGTCTATGCCCCTGGCTGACAGAAGCATAATGAATTATTTCTTCAGCAGAGAGTACAACATACCATTATCTTCCCCATATTCACCCACACAATAACAAATGCAGTGCATCTTTGGCATGTTCACACATGTACACAAATAAATACATGTGGGCAGAGAGAGAAATAGCAACAAAAAGCAATTTATGCTGTCACACAACATACATGGTGTATATAAATGGGGTAGAAGCGATTCCTTTTGTATCCTCAATATTCCAATTATATCCCCATTTCCTCTCTGCCTGTACCGTGCATGTTTTTTTTCAGAGACGAATACCAGTGGAAAATGTTTGATTCATGCAGGAGAGACAATCTACCAAGGGCAAATGTAAACCAGTGACCACTACTCATACAAAACAAGCCTCAGGGACACAAACAAGGACAAGTTCAGTGCCACAGTGCAGCACCGTGCACACACAGTCTGAAAAGAACAAATAGAGAGAGCATCAAAATCCAGGCCACCCTGCCTGGGACCACCAGTATTTTTATCCCCCTCACCATTTCAAAACAAATCTTGTACATGGCAGAATACTTCTTTGTTTTCAGTGCGGGACCAAGAGACAGACGGGCAGGCAGACATTAGTGGAATACACCAAGTTTTTGGGACATTGTCCTGTTGGTCAGTCTTAGCAAGCGATGTGATGAGAGAGATGAGAACATACACACCAAAATCATACATGTCAACTTTTAGCAGCTCTAAACATAAATGGTAAGACATTCTAATTGATATGTGTAGGAAAAGTGTAACATTTACACAAATATATAAAAATAACATACTACCAGAAACTACCATAAGATGTAAACGTGGTTAACTACTCGTTGTAGAGACTGTGGCGCCAAAAATCACTGTGCAGCAGATGAATACGTGGTTGCTCACCTGAAATAGTTCCAATGGGAGCAGTAGTTGTGTCAGTAACTAAAGCAGACAAACATGCAGGTAGACAGACAGACAGACAGACAGGTGGCCAGGGTCAGAGGTTATTACTGGTATCCTGATTGAATGTGACTGAGCGGTGAGGTGTGTGTGTGTGTATGGTGGGGGAGGTTTAGCTTCTCCACCCCTTCGGCCTGGCCCATCACTCGGGTAGTAATGATGACTAATGCGTCAAGCAGGGCACCGACTCATCAGTCTTCCACGTCTTATTAGCGGGGATCGGCTCGCAGGGTGTGCTCTGCCCCTGATCAGTGTTGATTAGCGGTAGTCTTACATGGACGCCATGCTCCTGTGATTCAGTGATTGCCCTACATTTGTTGAACACCTTCTACCTCTAATTAAACTCAACTGTGACCCTGCCCAACCCGCTCCGCACGACACGCGCTATTAATGAAACATGAGCTTCGCCCTCCCTACTGAGCCGTCTCCAGAGTGCGACTTATACAGTGACATACATGGTCAACTTTTTCTCCAGGGCGTAAAGGGAACCCAGTACAGCGCAGGCGCATGCTTCAGTGAACTGAAGTCTTGCAATCCTTACAGTATCTTGCTTGTTTAACGTAATGTCTGCAGTCTGTAGATGATGACAAATCAAATCCATCCCACCAGCTCATGGGGCACGTACCATACAACTCACCTCTTTGCTACTAGGTCACTGTCCTCCTGACCTCCTCCTGCCTGCTGACTGTCATTCTGACCTTCCTCTGCTTCCTCAATACAACAGCACATAAATGTAAAACTCACCATCACCCATACTATCCTGCTCAGTATTAAGCCTGCATGACAACCGCAGAAAATAC
>OOFE01015940.1:0-14249 GCA_900323365.1 Monocentris japonica
AAACATTATGTGAAAGATGGCATCGTTCTGATGAGAGCGGCGTTACTGTCAGTCACAGGCCCCGTAGATGTAAGAGTGCAGGTTAGCGTTCACACTAGAAATCAATCCGTCATATGTATCACACTTCACTGCCGAATGTCGGCAGTGTTGGTGGGCACCGTAGCCGTGACACCACTCATTTTCGGATCACCAGCTCACAGCTGGAGTACACCCCCCTGTGGTGCCGGGGATCGAACCAGCGACCCTCCGGTCACGGGTCGGTCTCTCTAACCGCTAGGCCAACCTGCCGCCCCGTGTAAAAAGTTTAAAATGAGAACATGAAAAATCCAGAATGTAGGAAAAATAAAAAAAACAAAAATCAGAGAATACAAAAACATGGAAATGGAATTTGGGGGTAAATTAAAATGGATTTCATAGGAGGGATTTTAGCCTTTGTCATATCACTAACACTAACCAACCACACTAAACATGGACTTTGCTAGCCCATGTTTAGTGTGGTTGTGTCAATACAGAAATGATAAGGATAGTTGAGGCTCTGTCCCCATTTCAACATACGGCTCATTTGGGCTGTGATGTGAACATTGTCTCCTTGTGTAGTCAGTCAGTAAGCCAAGGTGAAGTGTGACCCACCCCTCTGTTCAGTGGAACTCAGGAAGGATTCTGAGGAACTGGAAATATCAACATCTCAATTAGGAGTCAAGGGCAAGGCATAGTACAATGAATCAGCTTGTCTGTGCTTGAAAAGCTGCTGTTGCAGTAAAAGCATCTAATCTAACAATTCATTGAAAATAGTTCCATTTGCCTCACAAATTCTATTGTAAGGAGAGCTTTGATAGTGGTGTTAAAAACACTATAGAGGATTGCATGAGTGAAAACATGAAAAAAGGCAGGTGTATGAGCTGCTCTTTGAGCTCTCTCATGTATGAACTGCAGTGTGCGTATCCTGTTTAATAAGAACTCACATGTTCCTCCTTTCCGAGAGTTAAAAGGCAATTTTCCCAGGAATCCCGTTATCAGCCGATCAGCTGAACAGTAATAACCACCTTCCCCTCATTGTTAAGAGAACACATTGTACTACACTAGGTTTCCAGGAGCGAGGCAGGTATGCTTAAATCCAATACTCACCATTCATAACTTTCGTTGTAAATGCTGTTCTTTGAATAAGGGTTAATAAAATATAGACAAAGGACAGAACCTTGATTCTACACGAGGTGCACTTATCACAGGGTTCAGTTCTAGTAACTTTGGTCATCTGATTTAGGAGAAAGATGTTATTCCTATGATCTAGGACAGTCTAATCAATATTTGTGAATATGAACAAGTCTCTAACACTGCCAGAAACCACAGAACTAAGACTCAAACCATCTTTTTACATTCTACAGCCTTTCTACACAAATGAGCTTTATTTTATTGTAGTTGTATCATTTCTGAACCAGAAAATGTACCTTTTCTCAAGAAAATCCCCCTGGGTGGTTTGTGGTTTTGCAAGAGAGTTGTTCATCATAAATACTGAGCAGACTGCCCTAGACTACAGTAAAAGTGGTATATGTGGAATGCCTTTAACCCACTGACCTGAAGTAGACCTCAGATGGCCAGAGATTGACCTGTTTGTTTCAGGGAAGCCATAAATAGTAGCAGTTTCTCTTGGTACCCTCTGTTCATCTCACTTTGTAGTATCTGTGTATTAGAATAGTGCACTTTATGTATTATTTCAGCATTTACCAGAGGAAGCCGCCAGGAGTACACCTCTACAGACCCCAGCTTCACTATGAGGAGGAAGATGGAGCACTTGAGAGAGGAAATGGAACAGATAGGACTCTTACGGCAGGTCAGAAAGATCACAGCTTATTTATGCCTTTGCATTTTTCACAAAGCAGTAACTCATCCATTGACCAAATCGAGATATGGACCAAATCCTGCCTATGATCCAATATTTATGCCTTTGCATTTTGTACATAACTTTTTTTTACAGGCACCTCCCAAAAGATGTAGCTGCCCGTCAGTGTTTGCACCTCTGACATCCATTTGACAACATATTGGAGATTAGCCTACTAGCTAGCTAACATTACACAATGGAGAGTGTCTCACTCAGGGCACTTTGGTGACAGAGGGTCTTTTGAGGTGGAGAATTTCTCTCCTCAGTGTATCCGCCCATCTCTGGTCTGGGGCGTCAACATTTTTTTTTGAAGTTCTCAGCTCATACTATTTGTAAATCTTCGCCATCGATCGGGATAGAGCTGGCAGTGCAACAGAGTTGAAATTTTCAACTGAAGGAGGCGAGAAATTTTATACACTTTTTTTGCTGAATTATATTATAACTGCAGTGTTGAATTTATGTCCAGTGTTGTTAGGTTTCACTATTATGACTATTACTATTGTGATAAAGTGAGCATTGATTCAGTACATTATTCCTCCTAACTCATGACTATGTCTGGGCATGCTCTCCTATTTTTAACATTTCATTGTGTTAATCATAGTCAACTGATGAGTCATCTCTTGTTTTGTTGTTATAACTACTATCTAGAGCTGTCAGTGTCTGTTTTGGGGTATTTATTTACACATTTACAAGCAAACAAGTGTCTGACATCCAGATTTTACTAAGATTATGTTGCAAGTACAATTTGTGGGTGCACAATTTTTATTCATACACACAATATCAAGACAGAGGGAAACTGTTGTTCAGTGTTTGTACAGTCTTTTAGCTCCATGCCTTAGTGATTACTAAGATGTCTGCTGAGGCGGCAGAGCCATGAGCGTCCAGCCAACGCCCAAACCCTGCCAGGAAGAGCAATTTACAACCACTTTCTTACAACCATGTTTTCATACAGTAGAAAAATATTTTTCCAAATATGGAAACCAGCAGCTGGAAATTGTTCTTCCTCTTTCAGTAATCACAAATAGTTATTCAAGGTGGAAAAACAAATATCCACTGAATATCAAGCTAACTATCAAGCTAACTTCACTCCGGTGTTTATGTGTAGGTGCAATAGCGATAGCCTAGCTCTTGTTGCCAGCGGAGGAAATGGGAAAACGCAACATCTCTTATCACTGCGTTGCATTATGGACTATTGAGACTGCTGTCCATGGAGAAATTGATATCTGCCTCTTCTATGATGGCTCACTGTACGATTAAAGAAAACAACTCTAATTTAGGGAATCCTGATAGATATGCATTGTAGTGAGAGGACAGTGATGTAACGGGGTCCCTGTTAATATCTTTTCAGAACATTGAGTCCAGACTGAAGGTGTTGCTCCCAGATGATGTTGGAGCTGCTCTGATGGATGGGGTTGTCCTTTGCCATCTAGCCAATCACATTTGCCCCCGGTCCGTTGCCAGCATCCACGTACCCTCCCCCGCAGTGGTAAGCAGACATCAAGTCCAAGTCCTGGGATTTTGGGGTACAAATTAAAGATGGGTATACAGGTATAGATTGTTATAGCGCATCATGATAGAAAATGAGCTTTTCACAACATACTGGATAATTATAAACATTGTCTACATGAACCAAGCTTTTACAGGTTCAAAATACATATCTTTGTTCAGCTTGTGATTGCTAACATGATTGCTGTTCTGGCTTCCAGCCAAAGCTTAGCATGGCTAAGTGCCGTAGGAATGTGGAGAACTTCTTGGACGCTTGTAAGAAGCTTGGTGTTCCACAGGTAATATAAACAAACACACTCATGACCGTCTGTGTTTCTCACCACAAGGGGAGATTCATATCTGTACAGCTGTGAAAGAAATATATTAATTGTGCACTACTCTGTGGTGCTTGATGTTATTGTTATGAAAACAAATATGGTTTTATGAGCAGTGACTAATATCAATAGCACATTATTTGAAGATCAGAGATTATCAACCTAACAATGAAATGTTGCATTACATGTCTTCTAATCAAGTTTTGTCAAACACACACACTGGGCTGATTTCAGACAATAATTTAGCTGTGGTGGCCCCCCTGACAAATGGAAAACCTCCCCCATAGCGATACAAATGTAAATACAAGTAATAGAAATACCCAAATAAGAGCCTTTTTAAACTTCAGCACCTACTGGAACTGGTCCTGGAATGGGCCCAGGAGCGAACCTGGCTTTCAGAACCAAAATTACCCTCACCCGCCACAACACTGGATTTAGCTATAAGAGAGAAGGTGACTGATTGTTAAATTGACAAAGGATGTCTCTCTGCCAAATCAGGACAAGCTGTGCCTGCCCCACCACATCCTAGAAGAGCGTGGTCTGGTGAAGGTGGGTGTGACTGTCCAGGCTCTGCTGGATCTGCCTAGTTCTAAGCCCACACAACTGTCAGCTGTTTGACACAAGCCTGAATGCTGCATCCATCCTGCAGTCATCTAGCCAAACCCTCCTCATCCCAATCCCACACCCCATCGCCAGGGACCAGAGAGCCCCTAGGGGCGAGGACCCGGTGGCCACGGGAGTGGGGGGTCTGCCTCTGCCTGACTGAATCAGGAGACAGGAGGACTAAATACTCCCATCTCCTCATATGATGTCAGCTGCTACCCACCTCCTGTCCATCACATTTTAACATGTTTCCTGTCCTAGTTACTGGGGTCATACTGTATGTGTGTGGACTACCAATGTGACTGTGTGTTACCTGAGCGGCACAGTTTGGATTTGCTGAGGAGTAATGGACAGAAACACAGGTCCAGAGGAAGACCTGTTAATCCCACTCACCATGCTCAGTGATTATTGAGCCTATAAGTGCCAATACTGACAGACTTTCCATGCTGGTGTTGGAGACATTGGCGGTGAAGAGATAGCGATTTTAAAAAGGCATCTAACTCACTCTTTCATTTAGACGGCCACAAACCATTGACTGAACTCAAGTGGTCCTTATACTCTTGGGGTTTTGCTTTTTTTTTTTTTTTTTTTTTTTCCCCATGAAAATTTGAGTTTTCTGTTATCATATACATCTTTTCCGTATCTTCATAACTTTCTTATTAGGGAGCAGCAGCCAAAACTTGTTAATGGTGCACCTTAAGTTATTGCCAAGTATTGCATTTGAGCAATCACACCTACCAGTACTATTTAAGGCAGAATGCAAGGCTTACTTCTAAAAAGCATGATATGTAGGATTTGGTTGGCTACTGTCATGTGGGAGGTTTAGTTGTACCAGAGACAGCATTATGTCTGTTTATGCCTCTAATTTTGGTGTGATTTTTGGTGTATCTTTGGGCTACTGCAAATCATACGCAGCCCCATACTGAAGTACTATGGATCAAACATCCCTTTCTTACTGCATCAGAACATCCACTCAACTGTAGAGGTGACATTTGACCACTGTGACAACATGTGCTTAGCTGTGGCTTATAGCACTGGCCAAAAGCACAGCGGTCAGGAGTTGTAGCATTTTTCATTGTACATGCAAGGTTTTATTTTTTGAAAATTCAATGCAACAAAAATATTTTTTTGCTAACTTTGTTTTGTTTTTTTTAAAAAGTTTTTAACTTGCTTCCAAGTAATATGATTTGCCAATCATCATTTGAGCTCTTTAGAATTTAGACCATCAGTTTGCCACGTTGGACACAAAGTTATTAGGAATTTGTTGCTTTACAGAGCCCGGATACAAACATACATTTAACTCTTACATGCATATGTACACCAATGTGACTAGAGGGGTCAGAGTGAAGGCCTTCTGCAGCAGTCACACCTGCAAAGCTTCCACTCATGGCACAGTCTGCCTAACTACCGGGCCACCCTGCTGTATATGAGTTCTTATACAATATTTTATATCAGGGAAATGAAGTTATTTATGTATTTATTCATTTGTTTTATATTTATGTGTTGTTAATGTGTGTGTGTGTCGACCCTGATCACCCCTTAAAGCTTGGTACCGCTGAATTTCAGATCATTTTTTGTATGCTCTTGGGCAATTCAGTTTGTCCAAGAATTCACTACTATCCCCTATAACCAGACATGAAAGAACAGCTTGTAATGCCTCTGAAAGTGTGATGTCACATCAGTTTACGGCTCCTTCAAGAATGAAAGATATAAAAGATGGCTGTGAGTATGCAGGGGATTTCTGGAGATACTGCTTTTCAAATTGGTTATCACTGTTCTAAAGTTAAGCTTATTTGCAAGCAACCAATCTTGGAGGTTACAAATCTGTCGCCCATTTATTGTCAATGGAGAAGTTCCAGAAAGTTTATGTTGAAAATGTACTTCACTACAAGAGGCTTAATTCTGTTTAGTATTTGAGCAAGCGTTGTTTATATTCACAAATGTTGACTTAACAGTCTGAGGGCAGGGGAGTTACACAGGTGATTTCTTAAACTGAGGTTTCAAGGTGTGTGACAGGATTTCTTAAAGTGATTTCATTTTTGGTTTCAGTGTTTGATCCCAGGTAGATTATGACCTTAAATGTTAACTCCCCGTGTGACTGCATTCTGTTTAACTTTCCTCTTTTACACAAATGCAGCATTTGTTTCTAAACTGTACAATTTAATATATTGCGTTTGTTTCTATAGGGCAATGCCAATCTTCTTGTCATGTGGTTCCTATGCTATTCTTGCCTAGACTGGATAGGAGCAAATACTCCAGGCCACTGTTCTGCTTGTTTCCTCAGTATTAAGATTTTTGACACCAAAATGGGATTTCCAACATTTGAAAAAATTCACAGAATGATTGCTGGCACTTAGGTAAACATTATGGATTACTATTAAAAACAATGAGTCATTTTAAGAACTTTGACTATAAAATAGGAACATTTTGAGGATGGATTCATCTGTGTTTCTCAAACATTGACTGAGGAAATTTCATGTACCAACATTTTTCACAGCGTCACAGGTTTGATTTGAATTGAATTGAAGTGTGAATCTGAGTCATTGGTATTAATCAGCAACCCTATCAATCCCCATAGATAGGCCGTAAAAATATTGCTCCTTTAACACTTTGAAAACCCACAAATATCGCCATTGACGAAAACAGCATCGTAACGTCATAAAAGCTGTTCTATTGTGCCTTAATACAGCCTCGGAGAGCCCCTGAGCCATTGTTGTCACTTCCTGAAGCTTGCACCCTTTGGAGTTGCTCCGTAGCCTGGGATTTGTGCAAGCATTGGCAGAGGAGAGGATATGTGAGAACTTTGTAGTTCAGGTTACAGTTTTGAATTGGAACTCTGTTGTGCTGTCACTGAATGAGTGAAGGCACTTTGGAGAAACAAGCATTTTGCAACCTATTTGACTTTATGCAACCAACTACACCTCCTCTGCATTGCTGTTTTGATGTGTGCTTTCACCCTTTTGTTTCTATTCCTCTTGGCAATTGCCTTGGGGTGCCACAAGGTGGTACACACAACAACTGGCCATCACACATCTCAATATGGCGTTGGGATTGTTCTCTTGAGTCTGATGAACTGTCATTCATGTAAATTCAACTTTGGGATTAATACAGCCAATCGGGAAAGGGGGGTCTTAAATGATATAAACAATTAATAGGAAATTCTCTCCGGAGTTCAGGATCAATAGATATAGATGATGAAAACCAGCACACATTTTCTTGAAAATTTTGGGACCAACAAACCAACCGATACCAGCTGAAAAGTGATACCACAAAGACAATTTTGTCTTTTTCAAATCAAATGTAATTATTTTTGTCTTCTAAAAGGTGTTTAAGGTCTATTTTCAGATACACTATATGGCCAAAAGTCAGTGGACATCTGACCATCACACCTATATGAGCTTGCTGGACATCCCATTCTAAAACCATGGGCATTAATATGGAGTTGGACCCCCCCTTTGCGGCTATAACAGCCACCACTCTTCTGGGAAGGCTTTCCACCACCTTTTGAAGTGTGTCTGTGGGAATTTGTGCCCATTCAGCCAAAAGAGCATTTGTGAGGCAGTGATGTTGGACGAGAAGGCCTGGCTCGCAATCGACGTTCTAATTCCTCCCAAAGGTGTTCAATGGGGTTGAGGTCAGGACTCTGTGCAGGCCAATCGAGTTCCTCCACACCAAACTCATCTAACCATGTCTTTATGGCCCTCGCTTTGTACACAGGGGCACATTCATGCTGGAACAGCAAAGGACCTTCCCCAAACTGTTGCCACAAAGTTGGAAGCGCCCAATTGGCTAAAATGTCTTTGTATCCTGTAGCATTAAGATTACCCTTCACTGGAACTAAGGGGCCAAGCCCAAACCCTGAAAAACAGCCCCAGACCATTATCCCTCCTCCACCAAACTTCACAGTAGGCACTATGCATTCCGGTAAGTAGTATTCTCCTGGCATCCGCCAAACCCAGATTCAGCTATCAGACTGCCAGATAGTGAAGCGTGATTCATCACTCCAAAGAACACGTTTCCACTGCTCCAGAGTCCAGTTGTGGTGTGCTTTTCACATTTCATGAAGCTCCCAAGGCACAGTTCTTGTGCTGATGTTGCTTCCAGAGGCAGTTTGGAACTGTAGTGAGTGCTGCAACAGATGATTGGTTTCAGCACACTTTGGCCCCACTCTGTGAGATTGCGTGGTCTACCACTTCGTGGCTGAGCTGTTTTGCTCCTAGGCACTTCCACTTCGCAATAATAGCACTTACAGTTGACCGGGGCACATCTAGTAGGGCATAAATTTCACGAACTGACTTGTGGCAAAGGTGGCATCCTATGACAGTGCCACGTTTAAAGTCACTGAGCTCTTTACGACCCATTCTAAATGTTTGTCTATGGAGATTTCATGGCTATGTGCTGGATTTTATGTACCTGTTAGCAATGGGTGTGGCTGAAACACCTGAAATCATTAGTAGGGGTGTCCACTGACTTTTGGCCATATAGTGTATACGTGAACCAAATGGAAAGGGGGAATTGGCACAAGTAGCTTAATTTTTCAGTAATGAGGAAAGATGCTGAACGGTCTGAAGTATTAGCGCCTATGGAAGCAAGAATCACATGGGACCTACGTGTTGAAATGTGTCATCTCCAGTTTCCCAGCATGATTCACCACCACCACCATCGCTCATAGCCAGCCCTGCAAGCCGTAACACGCTTTACCATTTTCTGATTTTCTTTACAACCTATTGTTCATTTACTGGCATTGCCCTCTGTGCGTATCATTTGATATCATTCACACACATGATGATGCTGAAACAACTTAAGTGCCAAATCATAAAGGTGACACTCCATCAAAGCCTTCTGTGATTGAGCAAAGACATTACTGTGGCCACTGACAACACTGTTATCCCGAAGACAAACGTGTACTAATCTATCACATCACATCAAGCCTAATTGAGGAAAATCGCACACGCTGCTCCTGCAGGACCTTTGGAACGAGTATTCGTATGGTTTGTGCAATAGTTTTCAACCAGATTGTACATTATGAACAGTACCATTCTAGATCTCACAGCAATCGCCAAGCCTTCATTCAACATCTCTCCATCTTGCATCTTGCTTGGACGAGACAGTAAAAGCACTTCTTACGTAATTGCTACAGGATGTTTTATTGCCTCAAGAGCAGTCCAGCCAGTTCTGTACGATTTCAAATTACCCCGGTAATTTTCAATATGAAGACTGCGAGCTAGTTGGCTGAAGGACCGAGATATTTGGTTTCATGGGTTGATGAGCAAGAGCAGTGTGCAGGATTTTCTTCATTTGATGTGGCACTCACTTTACAACACACCTGCACCAAAAACTTTTAGGACATGCAAAAAATGTCACGCAACATAGAATATTATCCACTGAAAAAAAGGCCTAATGTGTTTCTACTAATTAAGTCGGATTCGCAGGTCATGTGCTACATATTTGTGAGTGTTACCTTTTGTAATAGCAGTCTGTATATGACTACACCAGATGAAATTTACTGTCCTCGTTTGCAGCTTGATTGTGTCGGCACCATGTGTTTCACGTGCAGAGGTGGAAAACTCCGGGTTCAAAATAAAACTCTGGCAAGCCCTTTTTCTTTCGAACCTGGATTTTCCACCACTGCTCATGTGTCACCATCTGTTTTGATTTGTTTTTAGTCATGTAGTCATATCAACAAAAGAAAACAATGAGTCGTCTCTACATACTATACTGCCGAGTAAATTCCGATTTATGTATATAAGCTTTTTGTATTTAAAAACAAAGTGAAATGCATGCAAGAATATTGAACGTCTTAAGAACGACTTCTGTACATATCTTCTGTATGAATTCCAGGGAGTTTCTTAATAAAAAAAAGATCTGCAAACAAAGTAAACAAAAAATAAAGTCAAATTCTTTACAACCAGTCTATCTATCGTTCATTACCTTCATCTCAAGCGGTGCACCTTGCTTGATGTGTCATAACATGTACAGTTTGTACAGCAATCTAAGTTTAAGTGTTAGTTCACAAACTAGTTATGGCGCACTTTGTGATAGGGTATGTCTCAAAATGTCACACATACACACACACACTTGAACAATACATCACTGGAGATTTTACGATCACGATCACTTAGAAACCGATCGCGCTCCAAAACACTTCATTTAGATTTCCTTTGGCGGTACCCCCCGCCTCCCACAGCGCCCCTCCCACAGCGCCCCTCCCTATAAGCGCGAGCGCACACGCACTCGGCATACAAAAGGATGAACCCACTACTCTCATGTAAGCCCCGTTTCGACCGAAAGTACCCGGACCTTTTAGTCCTTGTTACTTCTACTCTGCCTATCAGGAATCTGCGCTCTCATTCAGATTCAATTCACGTAAGTATTCCCGTTCCTCTCAGTGTGAACACAGTATTTTTACATTTCAATAACTTTTTTAATGGATGACATCCTTTGATCTAATATTATTTTAAGATTTTGTAGCATAGAAAAATGAAAATGGTAGATTGTTGTTTTTTTTTCTTTTTTCTTTTAAGAACGTGACTCACAACAAAAAAACTATTTGTTAAGAGTTACTATTATGTCAATTATTATGTGAATATGGATTGGTTTTGATTTATGTGTTAGAATTCAAGATATTGATCACCACATTTAAAAAATGTAAACCCTCACTCAGCGCACAAGTTACATGCTGATGATTTATATACAGTTTTATTCAATATGGTATTGTTCGTTTCTTCTTTAGTCCCTCTATTTTGATTCTTGGTTTCATCTTGGTTACTGACTTCTTTAATAGAATGATGGTGGACAAAACCTGGTTGGCCACGCTGATGCTGTTCTTGCTAGACCGGAGCCAATGCATGGACTACAACAAATTTACAGGTTTGTTTCTTCGCTTTTAGTTTATCGTTACGTTAAATGCCATCCGAGGAAACATCCGAGGGGTTTTCCCGATTAACCTGCATTCATTTGAACTGGGGAAAATATATATTTAAAAATGAGTCACAGTGTAAAGGGGAGCATGGCAAGTCTCAGCACTACGTGATCTTAATCAGGCGGCGCAGAGATTCCTGAAGTCAGCTGTTGAAAACATAATGTGTGAGCTGTTGTGCAGGGAATGGTTGGCTACCAAAGAAGGTCCGACTTTGTTGTCATTTTTCACTCATGCCTAATTTTCCATATAATCATCTTCATGGTTTTATTTAATGCTGTTTTATTCACCTGCAGTGGATCCTCCAGAAGATCTTGTGATATTTGACCCTGGGCACCTTGGACTTCTCCAAATCCACTGGAGCCCCCCAGCCAGCCTGTTGAACGAGACAGAGTGCCTCCAGAGATTTCAACTGGAGTACCTCAACACAAACCAGGACAGATGGAATGTAGGTGCCAACACATCTCTCCAAGTCTCAGCCACCATTTGGGGGGAAAGCTCTATTTCTCATATACACCCATTAAAAAACACAATTTTATCTACATATCTATTTTAAATCTCCACAAAGTCTTGTGAAAGCATCTAATAGCTAAAACAATCAACATGTGCTCACAATACAACAATGGAAAACGATTTTCTCGCCCTTCGTTAGGCTGTGCTGTGTAGTAATAAAGGAGTAAGAAAATAAGTAATTTTAATAAGTAATAAAGAAAACGGAGTTGTGGTAACCCCTCCGAGATGCCAGTTTATTGTACTCAGACTTAGTAGAGGAATAGCCCCATCAAGTGGCCAAAAAGGGCGCAGGGCAGCAAGTTGGCCTTGGGTTGGAGGAGCTGAATAATAGGTTATTGGTTTGTTATTGGTTATTGGTTATTGGTTTGTTACACCACCAACAGCAGAGTGTATTCCAGCTAGGAGTGGAGGATAGCTGGCATTACTTATTATTACATACTTGAGCAAACTGCTCCACTTCAGGCAACTCTGTGCTCTGGCCTGATGAATTGTGTATGTGCACACTATGTGAGTGTAACGAGGAGGGATATGATATACCTTACCGTATGTAGATGGTCCAAATAAAGTAATCTTAAAATGTATTTTTCGGAATTAAGGACCTACTGTATCTTGGTTGATCGCATGGAAACATACAGAGTCACTGGTCTGCATTAAGGAGACTGATCTTCCTGTACAAACTGCACTGTGTTTGTTCTGTGCTCTCATTGGGAATTAATGTGATATTAGCATGGTGTGTGATTGTAAGGGTCTACTTCTCTTTCTGCTACTTCCCTTTCTGCTATTTAGTTGTATAGCATATCCTCAAGTGGTCCAGTCAGCTCTTCAATCAGATTTTTTTTAGTGCCTCATAAAAATAGTTTGTTTTGGGAAGAGACTAAGGCCCTATGGCTTCAATTTCTTGCAATATTGGGGGCCTGTTGATTGGCCTGTTGAAAAATGCTTCCATCACTGGCGAAGGTTTTAAGGTGTTGGTGTCTGCTCTGTACAATCCTATCCCATATGTATTTTTTGGCTAACAAGTAGGATGAGCTGGCAATAACTCCATGCAGGACTTCTGTAATTGCGCTGTGATGTGCTTCACTGAGAATGGCTTGGCGCTAGTGTCCCTGGTTCAGTAGTTTCAGTACTTGTCATTATACCAAAACATTGGGTCAGTGGTGCAGAGCACTGCTTCTAAGGGATGCAGGGATCAGACACAGTCAGGAATTATCCTATCAAAATATGAATGATGACAGTTGGTGAACCAGCCCAGACTGATGGTGGAGAGATTGTAAACAGGATTAAAGCACTTTTTCACAAATGCCCTGGCAAACCACATCAAAAGGTGATTTTCCACGAGAATGGGAGGATAACACCTGAGGAATTTTCCTTCCAGGTTTTTATTTTTTTATGTGAACAGGATTAACTGAGGAAATTCATAAGCTTTGATGCAATTACATGGGGAAACACAGGACCTTAGCCCCATTTTGCCAGAAGGACATATCTCACAGAAATTCCAGCTTATGACATAAATACCTTTCCATCTATAAGCATCCCTGCTGGTAGTTAGAACAATGTGAACACACCTAAATGTCAAACCTCTAAATAACAAGATCATGTTTCAGACCATCAGGACTGCTAAGAGGACATACAGCGCCCAGTTTGATCTGATGAAAGAAGTTAGAGTGAGAGTTTACACCTTACTGAAAGGACCCTGCACCAATGGCTCTGAGGTCATGAGTACACGCTACACTGAACTGGTCCAGCCACCTGCCAGCACTGGTGAGTTACTCAGAAATCAGCCTGAGCCTGATACACTTTGTAAGAGGAATAAGGAAAGAGGAGATAGTGATGGAAGATGATATGTTTTAAACTCAAAAGCTGACACATTAGTTGAACTATAAAGTGTTTTCAACCATTCAGAAAAGCATTCAGCTACTCTACTTGTTGCCCCGGTTTAAGTGAACATACTCAGTCTGTCTTCTCAGTATTTTTTGGGAGATGGTAATTGAGATGGTAATTTTTTAAAAACATTTTTGTACACATGGTAAATTTAATTACATTTACTTTTTTTTTTTTTTTTACATTTTTTAATATTGGATGGTTAACACAGTGTCACCATAACATACAATTACAGCACATTTATTTTGTCCTTCACATTGAGCTGTCCACAGTTTTGCTAGTTGACACATCTAGTTTGAAACATCTAGTTTGTTTAGGCCTCAAGTTGCTCGCTGACCTACAGAAGAAAGTTTGTAAAACAGCCAAAATGCAGTAGCTGAAATGAAACTCATGCCACTTTATTCATCTTTAACCAGATCTACATGTTTGTTAGCTTTACAGTGATACATGTTTTTATTACTGCACTGTACAGTATTATTACATTCTGTGTCCCAGATCATACTTTTACTTCAGAATCAGAATCAGAATCAGAATGGGGGTTTATTGCCAAGTAAGTTTACACATACAAGGAATTTGCCTTGATCTGATGGTGCAACATTTAACAGAAGAAAAACAAGTCAAAAATATAAATCTAAAA
>OOFE01015943.1:12919-23307 GCA_900323365.1 Monocentris japonica
GGGGTTGTAAAGAAAACTTTAACTAAAGGAGGATCTCTTTTCCATGGACAGAGTGAGCAATGTGAGCAGAAAGCCCTGCATTGTAGAGAGAAAGGGCTGTGCAGAGCAGTGTGTTGCTGCTTCCCATCCCCCACACTCACATAGCAAAGTTCTGCTGCTTTTGCAAGCGGCGATGCTGCCTTCAAGTGCTCTCTGTAAGCTCGTAAATACTCGTTCTCGCCGCATTCAAGCACTTTACACTCGAAATTAAATAATAATGATGATAATAACAACATTGACCCTGTAACGAAAGTTGCTGTTAATGCAAATACGAGCACAATTTTGCACACCCTGTATATATGCTGTATGTTTATATATTGTTTTACTTCATATTCTCATTTGTTATATATTGTATATTTTATAAAGTATATTTTACTGCACATATTTAATATTTTTGGGTATATTCTCGTAAATATTACAGATTTTAGTTTCTTCATCTCATCTCTGCTATTGTTGCGCACCATCTTTATGCTGTAACCCATACCTTTTCATACTTTAATGCATACATTTCTACACAATGTGTTCTTGTGTTGTAATTGGCAATTGTGTATGTTTACATGGCCCTCTTTTGATATATTCTTATCTATATTCTATTTTCTTTGCTCTATCTTGTTACCTATTGCTGCTGCAACAGCCCAATTTCCCTATCAGAATCCTCAAAGTTTCATCTTATCTTATCTTATCTTATGTCGTTGATGTGTTTAAGTTATTTTATTACACAGCTTTCATGCTTTCTGGCCACAGCATCTAAAACAGCTCAGTAACTTGGTTATTGTAAAAAAATCCAGACATTCACAGTCAGTCATTTTACTTTACTGGTGGGGTCTTTCGTGTGCAGCTCCATTGGTACTTCTCATTACGAACATGAAGGACGCACTTGAAGGCAACATGAAGGCTGCTGCTGCTAGGAGAGCGCGAGGCAGGCAGGCAGAGAGAACGAGGAGAGGGGGTAGGGAGAACGAGAGCGAGAGAGATAGAGATAGAGAGACAGAGAGAGAGTCTGTTCCCATTAATTGTGTAGAACTACTTTGTGCCTTCTCCAAATCTCTCTTATTCGTACACAGTTTGGGGTGTTATTTGACTTTTACAGATAACATTTTATGCTGCATTTCAGTGGCTTATACTGCCCCCCCACCCCAACCCCTGTTTCTCTTTTTTCTATCTTCACTTCCTGCTCTCTGACTGACTGGCTCAGTCCATCCCCCATCCTTCTTCCTATTCTATCCCCTCTCTCGCTCTCTCTCTCTCTCACACACACAGGTTGTAATTTCATGCTTTCCTCTACTTTCCTCCGCTGCAGTTAGTCTTCTCATTTGCTCTCGACACATGGAAGCAGTCACTTCCACCCATTAGCCCACTCTAACAGAAGATGACGTTGCAGCCTGATTTTGTTCCACTCTTTCAACAAGCTAATAAGATAAAGCACACAAATGAACATAAGAAAGAGGAACACACAGCTCATGCATGAAGCGACGTTTCTAATCAGCAGAGTTGCTATTTATGGTCGGTTACCATGTGGAGCACTATAGCTTGAAGAAGGGTTATTCTAATTGTTAAATAATATTATAGATGTCTACAATATTTCTATAATGTGAGACATAAGCCTTCTATATCGAAGCCCAGGCAATTTAAACATATTTGAATTGAATTGAAATAAACTACATCAGACTGATTTTGGTCATTGTTAAGGCCTACTTGTATCTTTACCATGTATCTTTATTACCCTGATGTCAGGAATGTAGTGGAGGGTAGATTCAGTTTAACCACATTTTTAGACTGACATAAATCTTTATGATGTAAATTCATAGTATATATAAATATTATCAAACTGATGTATTTACATGAAGACATTATATTTTTAGGGACGAACCCTACCTGGGTATCTTCCATCTACAATAAATGAAATGAAATAAACTTCTATCAGACAGACTTTGGATATTATGTAGCCTTACCAGTGTATCTTCATTAGTCTACAGTGTCTTCCAAATAGCATAACAGAAACTTACATCAGACAGATTTTAATTGCCATAAAATGTATATTCTTGTATCTCCTTTAGTCTTTAAGATGAAATAAACTAACTTATATCCGACAGATTTTGGCCATTGTTGAGCCCCACCTGTGTACCTTCCTTAGCCTAAGATATATTTAAGTCCTCTAAATGAAACAGTCCCAGAATGACCAATAGCTCGAGCCACTCATGGGGTCTTTCAAACAAAAATATATTTTACATAACAGCCTAGTTTACAAGCCATTAGACACAGCATAGTTGGTCTTATTAGCTATAATCAATGTTGTTATTAACTATGGCCAATGCAGTCCGGATCCAGTCAATGCCGAATCCGCTCCGGGTTTCTTTTCTCTCGCGGCGGGTCGGTAAGATGGCTGTGTCTCGCGGAGCCTCGTGCAGGTTTGGTTGGTTTCTAGCTCGCGCTCTCGCTCTGTAACAGAAGCCCCCCCTCCAACACACACACAGTTGTGTCGGTGAATTTCAATTCCCTGGCTCTGTATTTATATATATTTTCTTCCACAAACTTTCCCCCCCTAGTTTTAACTTTAAACGAAGTCGCGGTGGATTACCGGATACCGGTCCGGGCGGAGGATAAAGGGGGGGAATGAATCGGGACAACGGGTACGTTGTTAAAAATATAATTGTATTTATGTTCAATGCTTATTCGGAGTTTGATTGTGAGTGAGTCGCCGTGCTGAGAGAGAGAGGTAGAAAAAGAGTGGGGGAGAGAGAGAGAGAGGAATATCATGGCCGCTCAGGTCGCCAGCGTCGCCACTCTCAACACCAGCCCGCCATCCGAACTCAAAAAGCCGGATCGGGACCCACAGGAGGAGTCGGTACCGGGAGAGAAACAGCATGAAAATAAGGAACCGGGATCTGACGGCGGATCTCCAGGCCAGAAGGAGCTGCAGGACGGGACCGATGCTGGAAATGCTGGGGGAGGAGGGGATCCTGACATGAAGAACGGCAACGGGAATTTACCCAGGGTAAATAATAATAGCAGCAATCAGAATGATACAGGCGGGCCCGAAGGAAATAACCATCCCGGGATGGGACACCACCACCCGGGCCCCTTTCCTCCACCTCCTTACGGTTACAACCAGCACTACAGCCGGGCCCCTTTTCATCAACATGGCGGACAACAAAGCCCTGGCATGGCAGCTGCATCGGGGCCGGCAGTGCAACCAGGCAGCATGATGGACACTTACCCCCCTAATTCACACGAACACGGCTATCCCAACCATTACAACAACTACAGCTCATTCCCGAATAGGACTTCTTATCAGGGCCAAGGATACGGGGCCATGAATTCCCCGCGTAATAACCAGCCTCCGGCGGCTGGGGGGCAGCCAGGCAAGCAACAGCCAGCAGGAGGAACCACTGCTATGGCTGCCTCTTACAATAATCAGAGGTATAACATTGGAAACCAACAACCTACGTCTACGCCAACTTTAAATCAGCTTCTGACCTCTCCCAGCTCTGCCAGGAGCTACCAGAATTTCCCCCAAGGAGACTATAACAATCAGGAAGGGGCCAACAAGGGACCAGCAGATATGGGAAGCAGCCAGTATGGTGGGGGCCATCCGGGTTGGCAACAAAGGAGCCACCATCCGCCTCCCATGAGCCCGGGAAACACTGGACAACCTCTTAACAGAAATCAGGTAAACTTCACTTACAGCACTGACCTACTTTGAGTAAGTTGGAGCCACTCAACAGCTCTGAAAAAGCACTATAGAGTTGCATATTGCAATGGACTAGCCATTGTCTATGTAGCAAGAGCTCTAAAATGGCTGCCTCTCTCTTTCTCCCAGTACCACCCCCTGCAATAGTGTTTAGATGTCAAAAGAAGCTGTATATTCTGTTAGAAACAACTTTCCGAGCTGTGGGCACTGGTGTGAATCTCTGCTTGGACCGGGGTGAAGTAGAGGAAGTTTGTCAAAAGAAATGGCGTGTGTGTGTGTGTATGTGTTGGGGGAGATGGGGTGATATTTCCTCGCAGGGCTCAGTGCTCTTTCAGCCTAAAGGTAGTTAAAAGTGCTGTAACCGCTGTCATTTCTGTAGCAAACCGTGGCAAAATAGCGTTATTTCCCGGTGTGCTCGCCTCGGTGCTATCTAAAGTTGTTCCGATGGCTGTCAAGGCAATAAACAAGATGCAAATGTTAGCGGTAGCTGTTAAATACCATTTGCATGTTCATTAAGAAAAGACCCCTCTGCCGTCAAAAAGCCGCTATACAGTGAAGTGTAAGTGTCGCTCAGAGGCCAGTGAATGGCAACAATTACACCCGCTAAGTGAGTTACGTTGTATCAAAATGTGATTATGATTGCGACTGATTCATTGTGACGGAGGGTTCATTCATTGTGACTCGGTTCGACTCCGTTCTCTCTTTGTGCCTCTCCTCCATGTGCCGCCTTGTAAACACGGCCCGCTGGTTGGAGTTGGCAAAGTGCAGATTGCCTTTGCTTTGGGATTTGAATTATGGAGGTAAAATCCTGCTGTCAGAGCCAGGAGACAGTTGGTCTTAGGTTGAGATCTGATTGGCTCCCCAGTCCCTCTGCTCTCGGCCATTTATAATTGCATCTAATGGCAGGCTGCAGAAAAACACCCCCTCTTGCCCAGTTATGTGTTCCTCCACCGTAGCAAAATAACACTACCAGTGTCTTTCCTGTATTTATGCATTATTTGAAGACTATTTGGTGCATTTATATAGTCTTATTTTTTTAATTTTATTTTTTAATCTTGTGTTTATGAGTCATTAAGTTTATTCTCTAACCTGTATGCAAAAAACAGAAACCATACAAATCGTGTGGAAATAATAGCCTACTCATTGGTTGAATTTATTGAACAGATTTGGAGACCAGATTTTGTTCTGTTCCTCCCACTGCAGTAATTTGCATGATGATTGTATATATGTAGGCCTGTGTTCTTTTGTTTGCTTTAACCATAATTCTGCCTGTGTTGCACAGCTATAATTTTTAGCAGTTGACCCCAGGCGTGCACCTGAAGTTCTGCTGTTGGTTACACTATGTGGACAGCTTGTTCAGTCGGCTGACTTCGGTACAGCAGATAGAGTAGGTGTGGTCTTGTGGCCCCACTGTAGAATGGTGTTTTCCACTGTTTCCAGATCAGGAGTTGAGGAGATTCTGTACCCGAACGTCTCAGGCCATGTGAGGGAGTTGGACTGGCTGCAGTTGTGTTTACAAGCAACCAAGGTGTCAGCCAAGTGTCACTGTTTTTTTTTCAGCGGGGTTACAATAGCCTAATTTACTTTCACATACAGAGTGTGTAACCATGTCAACACTGCTAACCTACATCGCCCTCCTTAGTGATAACAACCACATGCAGGGTGGATTAGCGTGGTCTGTTTTCACTCTACAGTGGTGTGTCATATGTACCATAGGTAGGATAGGTGGAGTGCATTTATCAACCCTTTTCATTACAGGCCTCAATTTCACTTAAACAACACATCATTTTAGACGCTCGAAATACAAAGGGGAGGATGAAGGATGCCTTGTATACTTACTGCATCCTCATGAACAAATATTTTATTAGGGCATGTGATTCGTATGAGGGAAAAAATTTGATTATATTTTTATAGGCCCCACCAGCTTGTGCTAATCTTGACGAATGCACAGTGTGACTTTCCCTGTGGTGGGGAATTTAGCTATAAGATACCACTTTGGCTTGAGGAGGATATTGATTGATTTTCTATGAGTTTTAAAAAATGTTGTTGGTTGCATGCATACTCGAAAGAAATTTGATGTATTTTGGTTCACGCGTCCTCTGATATTGACAAAATTAGCATGCACAATCAAACATGAGAAAGTGTTAGTGTGAGTAAAGTCGTGCTATATGTCTCCCTACATCCTGACGATGAAACTGACAGGAGGGGTCACTTATTGGGTTCTACCCCTTGATTTCCAGCAAAAATGGTAGCATTCCAGAAAAACATCTTGTTCCCACTACTTGTTGCTTTTGACTCTTTTCCACAGAGCTGGTAACAAGATTTGCCTTAGCCACCATCAGCCACCAACATGCGAAGTTGCGAACTTCGCATGTTGTGGTCTCCAAATTGCTGCAAGAGTTAACTGAAAAATAACCAGAAATCATATAAGGCCCCGCTTTTGATTTATGCTGATAAGACGGGTGTATTTTTATGTAAAAATCTTGCCGAGTGCAGCTTTAAACTCATATGTTTAATTGTTAGAGAGGGCATACTTACACTGCTTAAAGGAAAAATACACCCTAAAACACATTTTTAACGCTGTTTAAAAACGGCTTTTGGTATTTCTGTGTCCATTTTCGCGTTTGGCGGAGTATTTTTCATGTTCCTGTGATTAACTGGCCAAACGTAGATGATGGGTCAAGGTATTTCCAGCACAGCTACAATGGAGTTTAATAGGAGGAAAAAACAATCTAAAACATCAACTGTAGACGTCGGGTTGTGGTGTCAGTCACGCAGACACACAACAAGAACAAGGTTTTCTTTCTAGACCCACCATTTTGCACTGACGTTCAACAATCATACAGCAAGAAATCCATCATAGAGGAGGAAGAGACACTAGTTTCTCCACCAACAGCAGCCTCAGTAGTCCACAATGCAATGCAGTGACAAAAGATATTGCGGTTTGCATAAGGGGCGCGACCCTCCCCTTTTCCCCACTGGCAACAACAGCTAGTGCTACCACTATTGCGCTCTCCAACTACACATTAAACTCACAGCTCATGATGCATTCATGTCTAATGAGCGATACTGTAAATACGAGCTTCCGACTGGAAAAAACTGTTTACGTCAAGCTCATAGTTCACAGTCCATGGCAATGAAAAATATTAATTACTAGATATATTCACACTAGCACGCTTCTGCACTATTGACTCTTATGATGCTTATAATTAACTACCTGCTGCAGTTTGTTTGGTTGACATATCAACTTGTTAAAGAGGTGTTGCTATGGAGCTAGCTAGCAATAGCCAAGGAACGTGTGAACGCTTCCAGGTTGGAGAGATGGGAAGTCTTGCCATCTTTCTGCCTTGTCTGACATGACGTGAATGCAGCAGCAGCAAGTGTACGCCCGTTCTCTGGGGATTGTCAAAAGGCTTTCTGGGAAATGTAGGACATCACTAACTGAAGCAAAAGTAGCTAAGGCTGGTTGAGGGAAAGTGGGTACAATTACAAGGTAAATTACAAAACTTCATCACAAAATAACTCCTGGAATCTGAGGGTGGAATTTTACTTAAAGTAGTTATTTATCTATCATGCCCTTCCTTATCAATATCATGTTTTTAGCTGTGTTAGGTAGACGTCTGACATCACCACATGCACTCAATATAAGTTGTATAGTTTCTTGTTTAATGACATATTTGTGATGTTACATAATGACGTATTAAATATATGGTTTTCAGGTTTTTGGATCATCATGTAATCTCAACAGAATTTAGTTTGGAAATACTGGGGCATTTTCTATCACCATCTCTCTGACAATCCTCCTAGTTGTGTAGCACATAGTAGATTTTATTTACTAACTCAGCGGGCAGTGCTTGTGAATGTAGATTAGTTGCAATAAAACTCATCCCACTGAAGTGCTTCAAGATATATTAACACTCTCTGGGTAGTTCTAATATTTCTGTCCTTTTCTGGTTGTGCTGTGGACAAAACAAACCCAAATCTTCTATTTGTGATTCAGATTTCAATTTGGAGTTGTGTACACGGAGAGGAGTGTAACAAAAGAAAAACGGCTATTGTCTTTGCAGTGACATGCAGGCTTCTCAGAGAACAGTGTGTGAATTAATGTACGATCACTTTTCTTGAATTTATGGTTGTCATGATTGTTGTAGGTGACAATTGGGCTATGTCAGTTACAGCATTATATTGATAATTGCAGCTAAGCCATTTAGAAGTTGCATTTTCTAAGTATTACAATTGCAGGTTTCACTTGGCTCCATACTGTGGTGGTTTCTACTCCTATTAGGCTGTCGATCACAAAAGTCTATTCACATGGCAGAGTTTTGCCATTTAAAGTGCTATCACACAGGTTGGATTATTTTGGAACTTATTTTTGTTTGGGTTAATATTCTTGCAATCATAGCCATATCCTCTCAATTTCTAGAGAAAAAAGTGTCTAGCCCAACACCCTTACACTCTTTCATCACTAGATTGCCACCAATGGGGCTTTTTCATGTGGATTGATGTGCTTTCAATGGGGTAATAAGCAGCTCCTTGCTAAAGGGGCCCTGGCTCGGTCTCATTGTAAGAGACGAAGTGGAGGAGAAGGAGTCTGGGAAATTCTTTTAATTGGTCATTTTGGTAGCTAAGCATACTTAGTGTTAGTATCTGTATTTTCAGGGATGGCAAAGGGTCGTTTTCAAAATCTCATTTGTGTTGCTGAATTGGGAAGAATCCGCCATGTACAGGAGTTTGTCACAGTGACATTGGTGCAGGTTGCATATTGACTTGATGACTTGAACTAACACAGTAACATAATAGACATACCGGTGGACTTGGTACACGGCGGACAGGACGTCTAACTGAACAGAACGATTTCCAGTACCAAAAGATCATTTTGGGTCATTAACAGCTGTTTCAAATCGTCTCAGGGAGGTGTCACATTAGGCCAGCACTATGTGGACACACTGTTTAGTTAGAGAACTTATGTGTTTGAAGTTTGACTGCAGAGCCTGATGTGGCAACCGTTTGACCAAAGTTCAGCGAGAGCCTCAGTTTCGTAGGCTCCGGCCTATTTCCTCTGCACAAGAGCTATCCATGATGAGTAATGTTGGCTGGTATTTTGGCAGAGTTTATCTAACACTTCAACTTTCCATTCACTTTCCATTTGGCCTATTTAATTAGTGGTTGTTGCTGTTAGCGATCAGATGGGTTATTATTTTTTTCATAGAAGGATTCAGCTAACTTAGGCCACCTGCTATCTGAAGATGAATTAATGCACTAATTGAGTGACGGCTGACTGCTAATATAATGGGATTTCATCATCAGCCTTACGCACAACCGAGTGCTCTGATGAAGTGGACTATATTGGGGTTGTTTTGGATGTTATAATGCCAGGTGTTTTCCCCCTGCGAAACAGAGGGCAGTAAGCCATCATAGATGCCCTGTAGCTTTGCAAGTCTTTTACCAAATGCAGTTTGAATGAAGCCAGAATCGGAAGGACACTTTTTTTTTTTTTTTTTTTAAGAAATTTTTTAAAACTCCTGCAGTTAAAAAATAACACCAAACCCCAAGTGTTACTTGTTTAATTGACTGTTGCTAATAGATGCATGCAGAGCTCTGCTGCTTCAATGCGAGCCCCACCACAAATTGCAATGTGGCTTACAAATCAACAGTTTCATGAAAGTGTTATTGTGTCACAAACTCTTGCAAGTAATGAAGATGGAATATATTTCCTATTTAATGGAGCAGGCGTCTTGCCCGGTGCCGCGTTGTGATTCAGAAGTAAAACTAATTAAAGCATTACACAGAACAATGCATGCTCATTTAGCACACTGGAGCTGTGCTAACTGTACGTCAGATTTGAGATATGCTGGGAGTCTCATTGTGGGAGTGGGTCCGAGGCTATATCACTGAGATCGGGGAATTAAAAAATTCTCCTGTTCTGTCAGGAGATTCGAAATGATTAGAAAGGAAAAAAGTGAGCACGCTAGAAGCCAGTGGGTTATTGGAGACCGTTGTCACATTATACACAAATACTTCTTGTTTTAACCCTCTTTGAGTCCAAAATGGATAGAACATGACAATACAGTGAGTGTCAGACAGTTTACAATCACTGAAAAGTATGTGAAAGTCAATTATTATACTGTCCTGTGATTGGCAGCTGCCCAGACACGGTCTGAATTATCGTACGGTTGTGCCGTGTCCCAACCAGGTTAAACCAAAACAGAAACCATCATTTCCAGCTACTCTGAACTCTGACCTCACCAGGGCCCCCACCAATCACCACACACTGCCCCTCTTTTGCACTCACACATACACACACACACACACATAGACACACACTTATAACTACATAAGATTTATATTTTACATTTTATATTTTGTTACTTATTGTAAATAGTGTGCTTTGTTTTTTGCTGTAAATACTGTTTTTTTCTTTTGAAACTTGTTTTTTTGCACAATCCCGTGAGCATTGCCACTTTTTCATTTCACTACACATCCTGTATGCGTATGTGACAAATAAAGTTCTTGACTTGACTTGACTACTATTTTAAACCTGTTTTCCTGGGTTTAGTGCCGGGTAGAAGAGGTGGACCAAGCATTCAGAAAGGAACTTCACTCTTGGCTCTTAAGTCTGCACTGCTGAGTAATGATTGCACAGGCCACACAGACAGCA
>OOFE01015944.1:0-18540 GCA_900323365.1 Monocentris japonica
CTTCACAGAAAGTAAATGGAATAATGAAGAAGGAGGATTACCTCCAAATTCTTCAGGAAAACCTAAAATCATCAGCCAGAAGGTTGGGTCTTGGACGCAGTTGGGTGTTCCAACAGGACAAAGACCCCAAACACATCAAAAGTGGTAAAGGAATGGCTAGATCAGGCTAGAATTAAGGTTTTAGAATGGCCTTCCCAAAGTCCTGACTTGAACCCCATCGAGAACATGTGGACTGTGCTGAAGAAACAAGTCTGTGTCAGAAAGCCAACAAATTTAGTCGAACTGCACCAATTCTGTCAAGAGGAGTGGTCAAAGATTCAACCAGAAGCTTGTGGACCAAAAGCACCTAATTGAGGTGAAAATGGCCAAGGGACACGTGACCAAATGTTAGTAATGCTGTATGTATATTTTTGACCCAGCAGATTTTGTCATATTTCCAGAAGACCTATAATAAATTTATGAAGGAACCAAAATTCATGAATGTTTTTTGTGACAAAGAAGTATGTGCTCCAATCATTCCGTCACAGAAAAATAAGAGTTGTAGAAATCATTGGAAACGCAAGTCTGCCATGATATAAATGTTCTTTACAAGTGTATGTAAACTTTTGTCCACAACTGTAACTACGTAATTACAATGATGGCCTGAGGGGCAGGGGATTGGGGATAAAATAAACCTAATATATTAAAGATGTGAGTTTCATGGCTAGAGACATTAGGAAAAACACGCAGAAGTGATCAGTTTAGCAAATCTGCTGGGTGAAAGGTTTGCGATGGTTGACTGGATACCTTACCTGCTGGGCTCAACCTGAAGTTACCAGCAGATAAGACCAGAAGCAGCAGTCTCACACAGATAATCTCTGGGAAGCACAGTGGGATGTCTCTGTATTCACTGTCGGGATAGTCCCAGCCATAACCTGCAGAAGCGCAGAACCTCCTCAACAGGGGAGCCTCCAGCCTTGGAAAGGGGGATAGTGACCATGTCAGGGACCGACCATCATCCAGCTCACCCAGATGCAAGTGAAAAAGTTTAGAAAGAGTCTAATTAAAGTTTCCTATTTACAACTAGATGGAAGCAGCCATAGCTCACCGACAATTGAGAATGGTGTAGGCAACTTCACACCTCTCCTTTGTATTTCTTCCATACAAGTGACCTGGTCTCCTAGTAAGAGCTTTGATCACATATTTGACGAAAAGATACCCGAAGCTCGGAAGCCTCTCGCTCCAGATCGCCACATTTTTTTTGAATATTTCATGAGAGCAGTAAATATGAGCATAAAGTAAATACACAGAGCATGCAGAGAGCGATACAATAATGCAACTGTGCGCATTTCCCATTGTGGCTCTATTCAATAATTAGTTTACACGGCAATAGAACTAGGCAAGTACTAACTTTACAAAATTACATTCCATTGCGTTTCATTTCGCTGAATAAGATAGTCAAGAACATAAGCAGAACAACACAGTACATTGCAAAACAAACCTTTTACAAAAGTACGGAATGCGCACTGGGACAAACAAGATTAACCCGACTATTCCGACGTCATGTAAAAACTCGCCCACTCTCCCTCTCTCGCGCGCACACAGTCTGCACAACAAAAGGTTGAGACACTTGGTCAAAGCTTTAAAACATTTTATTTCCCAAGCATATAAACATCCATTTACCAAACAAACATAATTGTCTTCAGTATAAAACAAGCAGGTTAACATCTAAATGTTTTATATTTAGATGTCACAGTCATCAGACAGTCATCATAGTTCAAGTTCTATTTTTAATAGGTCTAGTCTTCAGTTAAGTGTGAAGATTTTTTTTTGTTTCCTATGAATGCTTGAATCAAAGAACAAATGGAAATATATATCATTCATGTGTTAATTATACTTTTCAAAAGAACAGGCAATGTAACAATTTTAAACTGCCAGAGGCACTTTTGATTTACTGTGCTGTTGAAAAACAGGTCTTAAATTTTCCAAAGATTGATTTGGAATATCACATGACAATACTGGCCAGGTTGATATGAAACATTGTGAGTGTGTGAGACAGACAAAATGTTTTTTCACGATCCAGAAGGGTTCCTGAGGCGATGGAGATGCTCTCCTGACAGCGGCTTGTTTTGTCCTGTCTGCAGCCACTTCTCTTCATCCAAACAGCAGCAGCAGCACAATGCAGACAGCATTCACTGCTATCAAGGGCACTGCAGAGCAAGAGAGATATATGATCAAAGTCACAACGAGGATGTAGTTCTAAAGTGCCACTCTCGTACTCATAGGAAAGGTCTGTATGTGGAGTGGACACCATACCTCTCATCACCGTCCTCACAGAGCGGACAAGGTTCATGAGCTGCACTTTGACGCCCGTTTCATCACCAAAACCTCCGACACTGTGGTCTATTCCCCAACCAACTAAAAGATATAATATTCAGCATATCTGTACAAAATGTAACTGTACAAAATGTAAATGTCACAAGCCCTTTGGCGGAGTGATTGTGACCAGTGATGGAAGTGATCACCATAAAGCAATACAACCAATACAAACAGTAAGAAATTAAGTTTTCAGAATAGAACATATTTAAAAGTTGGGTAACCTCGATTTCAACCTTTCATAAAGGTTGGTAGACTAAGGTAGCTTTACTTTGGTAGGCTTAACCTAGATCTACTAGGTTGCTAGTTAGGATTAGCTAACCTTAGCTGAAACATCGACTGTCAAATCTCAGCTATGACAGACCAGACACGTCAAAATACAAGCGACAGTCACTTACTTTTACTTAGAAATCGTTCTTCATGCAATACAGCGACAGCATTTATACACAAAATTGCCGCTTGAATAAGGGAATATAAAGTGAAAGCCATGTTATCTCTGCAAGTAGCTCGCTGACGTTAGCACTATTTACTTCTGACGTAGCCTATGGCGGCTGATGAAAGACAAACCATACGAGCGACTGTGACAGTCGTTAACACTGTTAAAACCCTATCTTTAAGAGGCTGACAACTCTAAAAGACGAGGGACCATCCCAATAATGTAGTCTAAAGTTTTTATAAACTACCTTTTGTCATCTGAAAGGATTAATTCGTGCACTTCTTCCTGGCACATTCGCAACAGGAAAACACTCATATTGCAAACATTTTGGCCTCGTTATGGTATACTTTGACGTTGACAGAGCCGTTAATACAATAAATAATGTCACCATTAATGACAGCTCAGTGTTGATTTTATCCACGTTTCCGTAATCAAAAAAGCATTTTCTACTTGTCCTCAATTGTGATTATCCAGATAGTGAGTATCCAATATCACAAATTTTTATGATTAAAAAAAAAAAAGAGACACACACACACACACGAGGCAGAATCATCATGAGAATAAAAATCTTTATTAGTGTTTTATGAAGTCTGCATAATATGCCACACGCCTGAGAAGCTTATGGTCAGAAAAGAACTGCTCTATCAATACCGCCCTCTACTGGTAAAACAACTGCGACATCTACTGTACTGACTGCTTTGCAAAAAGATTACTGTTAAATACACACATACTGTACTACTGTTATGTATATGTACGTCTGGTCCACGTCAGATTTGTAATGTATTTTTTCACATTCATATGTTGTAGGCCAAAGATAAAAACAATGTAACACTGGACCCTAACACATGGTTCAGTTCCCCAAATCCATACTCACTAGGTGCACTTAAAGTACAATCACTAGTGCCTTTAGGTAAACACATTTACATCAATAAAAAAGGAGAAGAGAGGGGAAAAACAGATGTTAAAAAAAAAACTCGCATACAGCCACATATTGACAATAATGGCAGAGTGCAAGCTAATAAGTCTTGTTTTACATACTGTATTTTATAGACAGGAACGAATACAATACACACATTAACACAGAATGTCCCAGTGTGCATGCTCATTCGCTCTTCCTTTCTGATGCAAGAAACTGGAATACTGCCATATTTCTGTAACATTTTAATAGCCAATTATATTTGGTTGACCTTTACCCGCTTAACTAAGCACCAAAAGGTTTCAAATGTGAGGGTTTTCAAAAAAGTGAAGAGATGAATGTCCACTAGTAAGTTTTTACACGCCTCTGGAATCATTAAACCCATTATAGGAAAGCAGATTTGGGGTTACAGGCAAATAAATTGTTTTGTGTACTTTAAATGCACCATATTTCTTTGGAAAAACAAAAAGATAAAACAAGCTACATCCTGTGGGGCAGTGATTTTCTTACCAAGACAAAGGGCTTCAACTGGAAACAGATTCAAGGTGAACCTTTAGGGTAAAACGAGGGAATGATCCATGCTCTCCATATCACTTTAAAAACAGCTGTGGTCTTGAAAATATTATTTAATAAAAAGTGAACGACAAAAAAATCTTAATTATATTTATATATAAAAATACATGAGAATACAAAAAAGTAGCAAAAGAAAGGGGATATAGGCTAAAAACACATAGAATGAAATTCATTGATACCTTCAATTTCTCCCGGCGAGAGACTTTAATGCTTCACCTTGGAGAGCCCCAGGACTCCCAGTGTTGTGTCAAAAAGAGAAAAAGCTTTCGCCAACAGCTGATATTCCCTGGTCCCTGCCCAGTGCGCCCATCAAACCCTGGCCAAGATCTTATTAGCTTCCATACCAGGCTGGTGGGTGGGGGTGCAAATCAACTAAACCAAGGACACGGAAGAGTGCCATATAATGACAAAGAAGTAAATACAGCCAGACTGAGTTTGCAGTTTGGCTTGGGTTTTAGATTTTTTTTTTTATACTAACATTCCTATTTGTCCATTAAGAGGTATGTCTCATAACGACACACATCAAGAGTTAAAAAAAAAAAAAGGGCCATTCTGGCAAAGACTGAAGTCAATTCAGCAATCAAATTTCATAAACACATTGTGGCGTTTCCCTCAGAGGAGAACGGCCACCAAGGCCATCGTTTAACTAAGCCAACTCCCCCTGACAAAAGATGGGTCCGAGTTTCCCGGAGAAAACTAAACTTAGGTTCAGAACAATGTTTGGGGTGGGTTGGACCAAAAATCATTGTAGCATTCAAGCTTGTGTTACTCATACAAGCAATCTCCAATACTGAGAAACTATTCACAGATATTTTTGGTATTTCCCCCTGCTTCTGGACTAAAACCAATATACATTTTATTTGTACCACAAATAGATCTAATATTAAGGATTTGGGGAAAAGCAATTTAACAAGGTGCATGACATAGATGGGTAACAAAGTGCCAAATTCTATAATGAAAAGTCTGTATGTGTGTATGTGCATGTGTTTATGTGCATGTGTGTGTGTGTGTGTGTGTGTGTAAAGTTAAAGCGGGGACGTGGAACTGGGCCACAAATACTATGACATATGTTACAGAAATTCGTTCTGTGGGGTTTCTATTTTTCATGATAGGACTCACAAATTTAGAATTTCATGTCATCTTTGTAATGGGCTGACGTTTTTGGGTGTTTTCTTAGCCGTTTAGGACATACTGGAGCAGCGCACAGACGGGGAACCCATCTGGGTCAGAACCTTGTCCAGCCACTGCAGGGGTCCGTTCAAATGCAGCTCGATCCAGCAAGGCGTGCTTGTGACAGTCTGCCGCCTGGGAGACAAAAAGATACATCTAATGTCTGGACTCTGTTCCTTTGACTTCCTTTCACTCCTTGACTTGTCAGCAACATTACAAGGAAATGAATCTTATTCTACTGTTGCACTCATTGGGCCTCATTCACAAAACTTTTCTAAAATTCTTGAGAAAAGTGCCTATGAAAAACCAAAGTGGGATTCATGAAACACACACAACCCCTCGTTTTTGTGCGTGCCCTCAGGCGTATCTCATGATGAATCAATTGTTTGTAAATTGGATCTGTGTGCATGTTGATTAGCATAGGTCGACACCCTGGCAACCCCATAAAAGGAGTGCTGACTTGAGGTTTTTCAAATAGAAAGTACTGGTTGAAATATGGAGAAACCATAGCGAAGAGACCCAAGAAGAAATAGAAGTGTCGTTGGGAGAGAGTTAAAAAAAAAAAAGAGATGTCATTTTGATGTCAGGGTATAAGTCGAAATAGGCACAGTTTACTAGCTACAGGTGGAGGGCAGGGCACTGTCGAGCTACCTGATTTGAACGGGATTCGGGGAATAATTAGAAAGACATTCATCAGTGGAGTAGGACACTGATTTAATTCAAGCAGCATGTCCATCAGATGGTAAGCTCAGACCTTAGGCTATAAAAAAAAAATGTTGATTTTGACTTTCTGCCTGCAGTGTTCAAGCTAAGCAAATGATTGACTAGTTAGCTGTAAGATCTGTGGTAATTCAGTTACTCCAGCAGCACCCTTGTCAAGATGCACGCCCACACTGCGGTTCTGCAGTGGGACGCTCTCAGATATCTGCACGGTCCCTCAAGACGTGCTCTCCCCCAAGGCTGCCTGCCGGGTTTGGCTGCACACTTGTGGGTCTTTATATCAAAATCACTTTGATCAATCAGCTAAACATGTTTCCAACAGAAAAACAGTAAGTTGCCTCTTTAGACTTACAAATGCAGTGATACATATTGTTTGTAACTACTTAAAGTAACTTTGCATAAAGAATAAAACTTTCTAAGTAGAAACCTCTTCAGTGTATCTGCCCTCACGCATGCTTGCAAACACATTGATTGTCCCCAAGAACAAATTCAGGTAGAAGAAAAAAAAAAAAAAAAAAAAAAAAAAAAAAAAAAGTGCCGAAATGTTCAGACACATTCGTAAGTGCATTTCAAGATAAAATCTGATTATACCTGCGTTTTGTGAATGAGGCCCATTGTGAGTAACTTTGGATAAGAACTAAGGTGCACATTACAATTCAAGTAAAGGAAGCAAAGCTTGACTCAATTTGTCCCTTTCTCCAGTGGTAGTAAGAGGTCCTGATGTACAATGAATGTGTACCATTGCAATTCCTCAATGACTCAATGAAAGCATCCCTGATATTCTGAGATCAGAAAGAAAATATGTCATTTGGTGGACTGTCCCACGAGTGCATATAAGTTCAGTATGTGAGGCCCCAGCAGGAGCCAATCCCAAACGGAGTTTCAGATACGTGTTCTATCTCTTGAGCTATGAAGGACCATAATAATAAACAAGGTCCATGAGTGGTCCAATTATTTTGCAAAGATATAGTGTAACAAAACTTAATTTAATTTCAGATTGCTACATATCCATTTGAGAATGATGTATAACCTAAAGACTACAAACCATTTGATACTAGCTGCAAAAATGTCACAATTGCAAACCACAGATGCTAAACTGTAAACAATATCTGATAAGAGTTTCACTCTCACATCAATCATTTTGTAAAACCAGGTGGTAGATATTATTTTTTAATGAAACTTTTCAAATTTAGCTGCAGGGGCAGCATTACACACATACCTTCAATACAACATTGCAATGCTCACCTGTACTCTGCTCCCCAGCCTTTGACAAAGCTCATGCGGATGGTGCACATCCTGGTGAGCTGATAGACAGCCTCAAAGCCCTGGTTGACTGACTGGGCCAGCAGGGCTGCAAATTCCTGGTTGTTGAAAATCTTCAGATTACAACCTGAAGGAACATAGAAGGACAGACGGCAACAGTTAGTGTGGGTTGTCCTGACCTTTTATTTATCCATAGTTGGTCTGCTGAGCATGCATGAGCTTTTTAGCACTTCTCTGCTTCACATTTGAACCGTTTTCATACCTAGGAGCTGCCCAGTACAACACAACCTTTCCATTTGTGATTAGGCAGCTTCAGTTGGGTTTTGCACGTTTTGTTCAAGGGCACCTAATTCGTAACGTTTGAGGGAGGGGAAGGTGTTTGTTTCAGCTAAATTAGCTGAAATTTCACTGATTGCTATACAAGTGACATTTTCTACCTTACCTGGAGGAATTTTGCACACTGTTGCTGGGTGCCAGCCATACCGCTGGTTGCAGTTTGGACTCTGGACAAAGATGGCGCTATCACTCAGACACTCAGCAAATACCTCCCCTCCAATGTAGTACAGTCTAACTCCTCTTCCTGTAAACAAAGACAGCAACACACATCAGAATCAATCCATGTACTCTCCAAGGACAATACACATTCATGAATTTGTCTCAGTGACAGGATGCATGAGCTACACTTGTGATTTGATAACCAAAACTACACACTTGCTTTGTTTTTAAAACAACAACAACACAGGAATAAGGTCAAGGAATGGCTACAGACAAGAAGCAAATATGTTTTGTCTTTATTTTCTAAGATTTCTGAGCCCATTAAAAAGAGCAGTGTCATGATATGTCCACTCCATTTCCAGGCAATTGAAAGGCCCTATGGCTTTGACCACCAGCCTTTAGCCAAATGCTGGTAAATTGTGGCTGTGGCTAGTAAGGTTTTCTCTATACTGAAAATCATTTGGTTGATAAAATAGTGAAAGTGGCTGGTGAAATTTCAATTACTGTGGCCTGTGGATGAAAACGTTTCCTGCTCTATTTGCACTGTAAATATTGCAGGACTTACTCTGATTTCAAGAAGAGCCTAAGCAAAAAGCCTAACGTAGAAATAGACCAACAGTTTACCCCTCCGACCAATAGTGTACCCAAGAAGGCCGTGCCATACCTATGTGCCTCCGGGTCATCTCCACAGTAGCATTCCTGTTGACATTAGACAACAGGCCCAGGCAGAAACGCTCTGAGTTGGATGGGTCTGTGAAGCCATCTACTGTCAGCGAGGGCTGAGAGGCGTGGAACGTCTCGCCGACGCGCTGGTTCAGCTCATAGTATGCTATCGAGCACCAGAAAGCTGGCTCAGAGTAGGTCACGGGCTGCAGGTCTACGGCAGAAAATCAACTTGTTAAGTTGGATCACATCTATATTATTTTGAAACATTCTTCGTACTCTGTCTTCAGGACAAAATGATGACAAGAGTAGCAACGCCCAGGTGTTTATGTGTGTATATGCTTACTCTTTAGTCTGTTTTGTTTTAGTCTTTGGTTAAATTGTATCTGACAGTGTTGATCAGACCTGGCTGAAGTAATATCTGCAAATATTACTTAGTGCTTGATTTCACTTGCCTAGAGTGCCATATGGGTGAAATTTAACTGCATCAGAACAATTCAGAGTGTCAGGTAAGTTCTCAAAAACAGGAGTAGACTAAGTTGATGTTGAAGTTTAAAGCACTTTCCTGTGATTATCTAAACTTTGTCACTCATTCTATGGTCCTACGTGCGAAACCCCACAGTACGACGTGTATTATCTGACACATTCCTGGTGTTGATGCTGCTGAGTAACTTTTGTATTGTGTTTACTGTCTTTATTATATTAGTGCAGTGTAAAGGACAACTTTGTTTCTCACCCATGCTGTGATTGACAGGGGACAGAGTGCTGGGGGAGAGCTCTGCAGGAGAACCTGACATGGACAGAAAACAAGAAGTCATCTGTTTGGACTCCAATATATGTTACTGTGAGGCAGATCAGATCAGTACAATTCAGTGGCAGAACTAGCACTCACTTTAACAACTGAAGAATCAGTTACATGCAGTTCATTACATCTCTCTTTAAAAAAAAAAAAAAAAAAAAAATTTAGATCGCCATTGAGGTATCCATTTTTAAATGGATACCTCATTTTGGGAATAAACTCTCCAATTGCTTTATTTTACTGTCAGGAGGAAGAGGATGTGGCTTTATATAGTCACATAATACTCCTGCAGAGGGATCTTCTTATCAGTTTTGTCAAATGCTGTATTGTTGACCCTTGCATGATTATATATCATGTATGCATTTTTAATATTTGCTACCAACAGATGTTTTTTCCTTGAAGGACAATAAAGATTTGACTTTGACGTGGCTGAGGAAGTGAGGCAGACAAACAAGATAAAACACATATAGGGAGGCACTAGTCTAGGGTACCTGTATCCATACTTTGATTCATCTGCTGATCACTAGCCTCGCCATCCTCGCTGATGTAGCCTGGTGGTGGCGTTTCTGTTCAAGAGGGAAAAGGAAATGAGTTGTAAGTGGTTCCATAATCTTCATTTAAAAAGTAAACATGGTTAACAAACCTGCTGAAATCAGGGATGCACGTTTTGACTGATATCACTAACTACTCCTCTGAAATGAAGTAGAAAACCAAATAGAAAACCATCAAAAGCAGAGGTAACTCTCAGTTCTTTTACTGTATATGCCAGAAAGAAGTAACCCCTGTGAAACCAAGGACAAAGATGATAGCAATTTTACCCTGGTTTGTTTAAAATTATAAAATATCAAGTAGGAAAATGACAATTGTATTTATACAGATACAATACATACTGTAGATTTAGTGCTTTAAGTTTCAGCACTCATTTAGTACATCACGCAGCATTTAATGAATTTGTCATAGCTGCTCCCATCCCAAGCTGAGATGGACTAACCTGGTATATAGTTGTTTGGAGGTTCGATTCCTGCAGGGAAGTTTGTGTTCTCGGGTATGGAATGAGTGTAGTCATCCAACGGCGGCAGCTCTGTCAGGATTTCTGAGTGTCTTGGCACGAGAACAGGAGGCAATACTAGAGCATTGGGCAAAAATATCAGTAGAGATTAGAGTTAGACAATTTTTTTTTTTTTTTTTTTTTAAATTGGCTAATATCAATAATCTTTGAAGCTGCCAATAGACAATATTTTGAGTAAGTATCAATATATTTATTGATTGATTTTTATGCCAAAGAAAATTCTGTGTTTCAAACCAAATATTATTCTCGTCAGAGTGGGGGGAAAAAAGTCAGAAACCTCAATCATATCGGAGGTGGACGACATTGATTGGCTGATATCTGACTTGAAATAAAAGGCCAATATCAGCCCGACGTAACAGCCAACCCATATATCGGTCTAATCGTAATACAGGTCACAAGTTCAACAAGATAACATTTAAAATTTTTATATGGCATCACTCAACTTTCAATTCAACTGCATCTACGATATGTTTGTCTGGCTCCAATAAACATCCCTACATGCTCATTGTAGGAAACATCTTTAGGGTGACAAATGTCTGAACAGTGCCAGCTCACCTGGAGTCTCCACCCTCTGGTAGTGGTAGGGGTTGATGCAGACCTCGTCCTTCTTGAGGTGGAAGGCATACTCACAGGCCTCGATGGCGCGCAGTTCATGGTGGCTGTGCAGGTCTGGCCACCGCCACAAGCGGCAGTAGATAACATGGGGAAGCCCCTTCCTGTGGGAGACCTGCAGGCGTCCATCCAGGGATCTGATTGGACAGCAACCAGGAGATGGTGGTGAGATAGGTGGGAGGTACAAAGGGGAGGGGGAGATGGGAGAAAGCGGGGGTGATGCATAATATGGCCAGGTAGGGGAGTGAAATGGAGATGGATCGAATGGGGTAGTGGGTAGTGACGAGAATGAGAAGCAAAGATGTTCTCAATGTCCGTCACTCCCCAACACTGTAATGACAACTTTCCCACATCAAAGTTGTATGCAACACCATACAATAGTTGAGGATAGTCACCTGGTTTGGTCAGGGTAGCTGTATAGGCCTGATGTATCCCACTGTTCTATCGTATTTGGTGTACTCAGTCCCCATATTTCAGAGCAATTGCTGTGCACAGAGAAAACAACAAAACAAAAACAAAAAACAAATAATAAACATGGGACATGAATCATTCAGAAATCTCAGTATGGGTAATGTAAACATTAAAAGGCCTCTTTTATTGGAGTCTTATGGGGAAAAAAAATACAAATTTATTTTCAGCTGGGAAATTAAAGATGGGAACTTCAAATAAGAGAAGCCTTTTTGACAGAATCAAGGAAAAACAACATGGAATTCACTAAGACACAATGAGACTGTTGGTGAGACAAAGAGCATTCTTTGACAACTGTGGCATTGTATCAACCACTGAAAATAACTCAAACTTCTTCACTACAGCCATTTATGTCAGAGGCAGTGAACTTATCTTGGAGACATTCAAACACCAAAGACACACAATGGGACAAAAGGGGGGAAATTCGGAGGAGACAACCTTGGAAAGGAGTACATTTCCATTTTCAGACACTCAAAACATTCACAAGAAAATGGTCAGAAAAGAAAGAAATCAAAAATATGGAATGAGGAAGAATGACAGAGTAGTTGCTTCTGAATAACAGGACAAGAACAGACTCTACATGTGTAATGCTAAAAACACAACACCATGTACTAGGCTGAATTAACTGAAGTGGGATCTCAACTACCATTCAAAACCACAATATTCTGGGTTCATAACAGGCGAAAAACTGACTAACGTCTGTCCACTAGCCATAGTGGCTTGTACATCCCAAAATTCAACAGCTACTTTCTTACCAGCCAACAAGGATAAGAATAAAATAAGGCCAAGTGATGAATGGTTACCTACCAAAGTGGCTGGCAGGGTAGACAAACCAGCCGCAACCAAATTTTACCAGTATAAGGCTGGTGGCAATTTCCCATCCTGGTATAATTCTGGGCTCATAACCCTCTGTCATGCAGAAATTCTGTACTACTCCAGAAACATATACAAGAAATAATTTCATTCACACTGAGCCAGCCATTATATCTCTACAAACATACAACAGTGTAGCCACTAGAACAATTCTCAGGCGATAACGACTAGCTAGCTATCTATCGACATCCAAACATCTGACGTGGTACTTGGCGGTACATCAGTGAAGAATGAGTCTGCTAACACACTGTTCCCAGTGAACATGAGTCCAGGCCATCAAGGCTGGCTGGCTGATAAAGAGAATATCCTTTCACCCCTATTAATGCCTCCCCCCATGAGAGACATACACATCAGCCTGTCAGTGCTGTTAAAAACAAACAGGGATGTGATTTTCCCAGTTGTACCAACACTTCAGCTTTTGGAAATCCAACTCCCATTCATTTCTAATGGGAAATGTATGTTTTCCTACTTTTGTATCCTGAATTACATCTCTGAACAAGCCTTTCCACATTATCATCAGTTTTAGAGTCACAGAAGGAAATTAGTGTTTAGGAAACTAATTGCAAGATCCCAATCTATCGGGAGCATGATGTTCATGGTTTTGCGCTAGTCAAAAGGTCTCAAACAAGTAGGCTTGCAGACATGTGAAATACGTGCCTAACTAGCACAACAGCAGCTTTTTCTGTGACTAACTTGAGCAGTAGTCGGTTATCAGGTGATATACCTGGGGATGGTGACACACTTGGTGTTGCAGTTCTGTGTGGTGATTGCTTTCTCCAGCTCGTCCAGCTGGCCTGTCTTCTTCAGCTTCTTCACTAGACTTTTCACGGCCTTCTCACACCATTTCTCCTCTTGACCGTTTTGCTCTCCGCCACCTGCTCCACCTGGGCCGCTGGCTGACTTCTTCCAGCCTAACAGCCGCTTCACCACAGGAGGGGTGAATGGCAAGATGGAGGACATCTTGGTGGGGCTAGTCGAGAGTCTCCAGAGAACTCAACACACACTCACACGCAGAGGGGACCTGGGGGCACAGCGTGGGCCCTTGCTCTGGTGTGGCCCCTCTACTGACCAAGGAGTCACAGGGTGGAAGCCAGAGCTAGCAGGATATATTCAAAAGAGATGGACACCTTGGGAGAAAGTCATGCACAAAGTATATCATTACAACCAAACAGCTAAGAGTAAGCTATCTAGGCTCAGGTCAACTTCTGAATAATAAAACCACATGCCACGAAAGGTATATTTCAAATTAATACAAATTGGGATACTGAACCGTTCTGTCAGCAACATTGGTAACACTACATAACAGAGCAACTTGCCTCTCGTGGAAAATAGAGCATTTAGTGAGTTCGTCCGCTTACTTGGTTAGACTGTCAAATACTGCTCGACAAGTAACGTTAGCAACCTAAGCTTGCAAACTTGCAGCCTAACAAACAGGGTGTTTCTGAATGTGTTACATTCCGTCGATACAAGCCATCACCGCCAGCTATTATTTAATGCAACAAATAACGCAGACTAGTAAACGCAATCAATCGAATAAATCCGAACAAGGAGAGTATTTGTGACAGCTCGCCGATTGCTAACATCAACTGACTTGGCAAGTTAGCTGCAAGGCCGACTGCTAGCTACTTGGTGGGGGGCCTTGCTTTGAGTCAAATCACAACAATAAGTTCACTGACGTTGACTTGCTGCTTGCATTTAAAGTCGGCGAAGGAATATCGCTGAAAATGTATCTTACATTTTAATTTGAAATATGAAGTCAATTTACAATCAGTTAAAATAGCTATAAGTAGATACCGGAGTCAATTTGTGGAGGCTTTCTTATCTAGCTAGGCCAGCTAACGTTAGCTTAACTAAGCTAGCTGCCAGCTTGTTATCAAAAATCCTTTTGTTGTGATCCACGAAAAAACCTCCGGTGCGCAACAGTCAAGTCGCGTTGTTAGCTCACCAAACAAATTACAGCTCTGACTAATTGCAGAAAGTTAAAACGGCATATTGTCAAAACAAACGTTGTATTTCAATGTAGTTATTTGATGTTTGAAACTTGAACTAAAATAGATACACAGCACCGAACCGGAGAGAAAATGAGTTAGCATATTGAACGGAACTCTTCCAAACTGAACCCTCGCTCCCGCTAGCTAATGTGGCTAGGTCGCTAACACAACACACAACACGCTTCAAAGTCGAGAAAGCAACAAAACCATTTCAATAGTTACCCAAATTATTCGACTCCAAAGCTTCACTTTTTGTAGAAAAAGATGTGCACAGCGCAATAAACACCTTGCTGGCATAAAAATGTCTGAATTGTTTTCTATTGCGGATAATTTTTTGACAAGGGGCTTGTTGCCTCTTCTCAAGTTGCTACTAGTGCTACTGGAGCTAGTTAGCCCGATTAGGTAGACCGGGACAAATTACACGAATATGCATGCTAGCTACGTCCAACGTCTTAATCCCGCCTTTTAAAAAATGATTGGAGGATATTACGCAGCGAGCCGCTGGATGATGCACAAGATTGGCTCGTATTTGTGACAATCCTTATTGTTTTTTTTTATTATTCCAATTTTTTATTGAAGTTGAAAGGTTGGTACATGACAAGACAACATATCAGATGAGACATTTCACCAGCGACATCACTAATAGAAATAAATAAAGAGGCTATAGAATAAAAGTAAAAAAGAGATCCGTACAACAGAGGATACAGCATTATTCGTACTCCAAAGAAAGACATCAAAGGAAGCCACCCGGGCAGATCAATACAGCAATCATATTTCAGGATCATCAAACAATGTAATATAATTCCAAAAATTATCCCAGATTGGTCCCTTATTATGGTTTTTATCAGTCATCCTGATCAGCATGGATTCATATGAGGTGGTCTTTGTCATATAATTGACCCATTTTTTCATTTCTGGGGGTTTAGATGTTTTCCAATACCTGAGTATTGTTCTAGCAGCCGTAATAACCCCAGCCATGACAACAGAAAATTCCTCTCTTGATAAATTTTGTACTTTTGATCTATCTCCTTGACAATCCTTATTGTTTATTTTACAGCATGGTTTGTTATCTGCCACTGGGAAAGGTTTTGAAGCCAAAGCAATTTGCTGTAGGCTTTGGTATTTTTTCCATTAATTGAAAAAGGCATTTTGACAGTCCCCTAACAACAAGGTTTTCTTTCCTAGTTCCTAAAAAGTTGACATTTTGTCTGTTTATAATGTAAAAATGTTGCCTCCAATCAAACAGACGAGTTCCAGTGTGCTCATGCGAAGAAGTGTATAGAGCACCGCTAGCTCCTCCCCGCCACTCAGAGTTCAATTAGGTCTTATTGACCTCACCTGGCCGCATTATATAATGCTACACTTGAGCATTTGGGCAGTTTTATTTTTCCTGTAGCCATGGCTGCATGTTTGCTTCTTTATGTAACAATATTGCAATTGTTAGGGCCCTTGCAAGGTGAGCCAGGTGAAAATTGTTTATTTCACCCCCTCAAACAACCTGATTACACTGTGTTCATTAATGTATTCAAAGTGATGTTTGTCAGCTCAGAGGTAGACTTGCAGGCACATTAACAGCAGACATTTTAACTATAACAATGAATGAACGTTGTCCTTTCGTGCTCACTTGATCCAAACAGTTGTGTCAGCTGGAAGCACTCATTTGAAATGCGGCCTGGGCTCTAAGCTGTGCAAGGATGGCTCAGAGTGTATTCTCTACAGCCATGTGTGTGATGGAGAGCCCGACTGCAGAGATGGTTCAGATGAAGAGGACTGTGCAACAAGATGCGATAAAGGTACTAGATCACGTTCACAGATGGTGCATGGGTAAGCCCTGAGCTGGGTCAAATAGTATCTGCAAATATTTCTTGTATAATTTAGCCTGATGGGTAGTATAGCATATCATAAGACGTGCTAAAAAAGTTGAGACAATCATGGGAAACTGCTTTTGATATGCTTATCTGTAATGGTCAACTTAGCCAAGACTACTTGAACTGATATGGTAACTCTCACACATCTTGCACTCAATGGAGATTAAAACAAATTGTAAGGATTTGAAAATTAATGTCTTGAAAACCTAATTCCAATTTTGGTAAATTTCATTTTTTTCACTTTAATTCAAAGATTACATGGTCCTCTATGGTGGTGGTTTTAAATCCCAAAGCCCTGCTGGTTTTCATTCTAGCTGTCTAATCGGGGACTATTTCTCCTGGGATGCAAGCTGAATGCAATGAACTACCTGGTAGGATCGAAAACCACTGCTCTATGGGTTGAGAAAATTCTCCAACCTCTTGGGCTTATGAAACTCCTTTTTAAAACCCATTGGATGATGTCAAAAATGCACTGTCAAACTAACAAGGTTTTCTTTCTTAGTTCCTAAAAAGTTGACATTTTGTCTGTTTATAATGTAAAAATGTTGCCTCCAATCAAACAGACGAGTTCCAGTGTGCTCATGCGAAGAAGTGTATAGATAAGGCACAGGTGTGTGATGGTGTGCCCCAGTGTCAGGACCGCTCTGATGAACTGGACTGTATGACGCAAACAGAGGGCTGTGTTCACCAGTGTGACAACAACAGCCGCTGCTTACCTGAAAACTTCCTCTGTGACGGAGAGGGGGACTGCTTAGACGGCACAGATGAGGCCAACTGTGGTAGGTTTTAATGTGGACATAGCCTTAGCTGATTTAATTTGTTTGTACATAAAAATGGTAAAACACAGGAAATGTATATTATGCAGCTAAGATGAGGCTCGTAAAAGCATCTTGCCTCAAGAAGGAAACTCAAGATGAAAGACTCAACCCAACTGGATAACTATGTAGCGGTAAATAAAATGGTGGGCAAATGATGACCTCACTTAGTGATAATCAAAGGCAACCGCCGATAAAAACAAATGAAATATATTTTCAGAAAAGCATTAATGCTTCATGCCCACCACTACAAACACTGATTCCTACTTTGATACAAACATTTCAACCCTAATGGTTGTTATTCTTCTGTGGCTTCCGAATCAGAGGACAAGGAGGCAAACAAATCTGAAGAGAACGAGATCAGCTCAACCCCGGTGCCTGCTACCCCTGTCAGCTTGGTGTCTGCCTCCATCAAGTGTTCCTTGGGCTCCAAACCCTGCAAAGACAACACAGAGTGTGTCCTCTACAACCATGTCTGTGATGGAGAAGCTGACTGCAAAGATGGCTCAGATGAGGAGGATTGCTCATCAGTATGTGAAACTGGTAAGTTGGGGCGGCGCGACTCTTACAACACTAACATTGAGCAGGGGTTGTCAACATGATTTTACTGCCCTCTAGTGAACCTTATTGTAATTTCTGTTGTAGCAGCTCAGAATCAAACACTTGACCTGCCATGTATAATAAATGTACAGGAATTTGCCTTGGTTACAATGAATAGTTTGAAGAAAGTTATGAGCGTCTATAAAACTGCTGAGGCTGAAACGTGAAAGATGGTTCAAATAATACTTTGGTAGTAATGGAATCAAACTGTGGTATACGTGTAACAGTAACTGTTGTTCAACTTTGAGGCAAACACTGATCTCTGTAGGAAGCGCAATCCAAAGGTTGTTTCTTCTAAGAGAACTGGAGTTTTAATGTTCTCTTAGTGAATCTGTTAACTTCTATAATCTGGTTTGGCTAGCCAATGCTTTAGGTGGTAAGGGAGACTTAGGAGATTGGTGCCTGTGCACAGGATTAGTTATGGAACACATCTTACTTGGGAGTTGATTCCTCAGTATTTGCCTGCCTTTTTAGAAAACTTGACTTGATCATTCAGTAGCAAGAACCTATTTTGTCCAAGTCGACCCGCTTCCATGCTCACACTATTTGCCTTCCTAACCTCCATAGTTTTCTGTCTGCCAGCATCCCAATTAGTTCACGTGTCTCTCAGGCCAGTTCCAGTGTGCTCACAGGAAGAAGTGTATAGACCAGGGGCAAGTGTGTGATGGCGTGCCCCAGTGTCAGGACCGCTCTGATGAACTGGGATGTACCAAGCGCATGGATGGCTGTGCTCACCAGTGTGATGATGGCAGCCGCTGCATTCCTAACAGCTTCCTGTGTGACCGGGAGAAGGACTGTTTGGATGGCACAGATGAGGCAGACTGTGGTACGTTGAAATGGGGGAGGGGGGGGGA
>OOFE01015946.1:0-11602 GCA_900323365.1 Monocentris japonica
CCGAACGGCAGCGACTCAGCCGCTGCTTGCAATCACCAGCTAATTGTAGCACAACCCCGCCACTGTTAGCCCTCTGCAGCCAGGCTTTCCATTAGCTGATTACTGCACAGCCACTATCTTATTAATGCAAAACCCTTTGACAGAAAATAATGGCTAAGGCACAATATTTATTTTGTACGCTATTCACATAGCACTCAGCCTCAGTTGGGTCCAATGCCTTATAGCAATTCTTAATGAGTCTTAACCAACCACCAAAAAGGACAATTTATAATTCCATCCTGCTGGCTGCTTAAATGAAGAAAAAAAAAAAACATTTCTGCAGAGAAGGCATTTGCAGGGGTGAATATACTGTATTTGAATTTATTGTTTGGGAACAGAGGTAATCCATCTATGTTTGTATCTCAACAAATATAATTTAGACCCTGCACTTATCTTGTCTCTACAAGGTAATATACAATGCTCTTTCCTTTGTCGACTCTTTTGTCATAAATTCATCAGCGAGCTTGTCCCATCTCTCATTATGTAGCCGAGGCGGTGCTTTTTCTGACTTAAGCTACAGCGCATCCTTAGCAAAAATAAATTATAATTGAGAACAGACCAACTTTATTGATATACAGAAAACAGCCTTGTTATCATATTTGAACAGACACGGCCTCTGGATTGGGACATATTTGCTGCGACATGACAGTCCTTGTTTATCATTTGTACTTTTCTAAATGCCTGTTTTTTTTCGGGACTTTTCATATTCCATTAAACTGCATGCAGGATATGGTGATGGTGCAATGAATGAAAATGTCCCGAGAACGTCTTCATTTAACAGCATTAATGTTTGTCCGACCGTTCTTCCGGCCAGTCCCGCTAGATCCAGATGATGTCCGCTGTGACCTCAGCACTCTGCAGCCAACTTACAAAGCTTAATAGCCCCTCTCGTACCTGCCAATGCGTCCTCATTTAAGAAATCGAGCCGAGACGATAAATAGCCATAACGGAGCGCCGGCTACCGGTAGGGTCGACAGAGAGGTGCTCAATCTGCCGTGACAAAATTACATCTCATGTTGGCCATCGGGAGGAGACCGGCGGCCTGCAGACGAGTGCCAAATCACATGCATCACCGGGACAAAATCTCTCTCTCTATTGCATCCTAACTGGGTTATCTTCCTGTCTCGTTCCCTGACAATATCGTCTGCTTTGCCGCAACACACTTTTCTGCAAGACGCCAGAAAAAAAGTAAGGCCCTTGGATCAATACCAAATCATTACAGCGGGGTTTCATTGTCTCCTTGTGTGAAAAGAGTGTTTTCTGCAGAGATGTCTGAGCCTTATCAGCCCTCACAAAAAGAACAGCCAATCAAACGAGGACCCACAGTAGACTGAGTAATTTCAGTTTAATGGACTTTTCAGAACAAAAGGAATTAGTCTTTCCTGTTAAAGCGGCAAGCGATGTAACAATCTGCAGCGTTACGTCCAACTTCACTATCGACTCACAGTGTCAGAGCCCATATTTTAGCTGTTGTTGCTCAGGGAAGTGTACCTTAACATTAATAAAGGGTTTCTTCAATAAAAAGGTTAGCGGAGAGGGAGAGAGCATGAGGGACAGAGAGGGAAATTTGGGCCAGGGTATTCCTGCGGAGGGGGGTAGTAACCTCTCTGTCGTCAAATGGGGCTAGATTTGGTGTTAATTTTGGACTCTCCCCTTGTCTACTGGATGGGGTTGATTAATGTGGTTTCCTGTCAGTGTGAGCTGGCAGAACCAGGACAGGCACATGCTGTTCCACCCTGCACCCCTTCTCCGACATACTGTCTCCTTCTGGTTCACTCTGGTTCCACATCCAAGGGTGGAAGTGACCAATCACACTCATACTTGTGAATAATTTGACTTTTACTGAAATATGTTTTGGCTTGAGTATTATACTTTACTGCATTTTTATTCTTTACTGTATCACATCTGTTAAAAGTGTGCACATTTTATCGGCTCTCCATTGCATCAGAAGCTAGCATAACTGTATCATCATCAAACCTGCTCAAGCATGTGGAGGAAATGTCAACTTAACTAGCTGTAACAATAAAATACTCAAATGTATCCATAATAGTACCTTGGTTAACATTAACCAAGAAGATGGTTTGTGTTTACCTGTTTGTTGCTAGCGACTTCACTAGCCTCGCTAAATAGTTAGCTAGCTAATAGGAGCATTATTGAATAATGCGGATGGACATTTTCAGTTGTTTTTTTTAATCGGCGATCAAATAATTACATGAAATTCATATTTGTAGAACACTTAAAGTAAGTAACTTGTACTGAGTACATTTTAAATGAGCTACTTTTTACTTTTACACAAGTAGATAATTACACCAGTAAAATTCTACTTTATATCTATGTAAGTAAAAGTTCTACAAAGTAACAGTACTTGAGCAGGAGATATTTGTGCTCTTTCCACCCCTGCATCGAACTAAACATTAGTGAATGCAATGCTTTTGTGCGGCCTCTTCTTTACTGCTTCCTACCCCTCTCTGCTATTGGATTCGTATTTATTTCTTGCTCCAGAGTGCCACAATGCAGCTTACAGAGTGTATTATGTGAGGAAAACAATGCCCCAAGACAGTAGTTACAACATGTAGGATGCAATGCTAACAAAATGAAGGTGTAAACACGGGCCTGCGTGAACACCTGCCTGTTAAAGATTCATGTGGGCATTGGGGCCAGTAAAACATCACTGTAATTCAGTCTTATTCAGTTGGCTCTGCAATACAAGGTCAGGCCAGATGTTCAGTGGACAGAAAGCAGCTTCTTAATAATGGTGGATTATCATCATTAGTAACAGAATGTGCTGTACAAACACAAACACTCATAACGGGGTTACTCTCAGCCAACCAATTCGCCATTATGGTCTGTCTGATCAATTAGTATTGAGTGAGATTCAGGAAAACATCCATAGTATTGCTACAACTTTCATAAAAAAAATTGCCATTTCATTAGCACTAAATCTTAATTCAATTAGAGTCACTTCAACTCAACTTTATTACTCCCCGTGTAGGTGATTAATTTGAGGAGAAAGAGAGTGCTTCAGGTCATTTTGGATGGCTGCATTTGGCTACAGGATAACAATTGTGTAAAATTAATCTATAAAATAAGTCATTTTACAGATGTATGCTTAAAAAAGAGTTCTTGACAAAATCCTGTGACTATCAGTCCAAAAAAATAAAAAAAGCTATGAAATTCAAACAGTTAGAAAAGTGCGATGGCGCCTAGTGCAGCTTTAACTTTTGAACGTTGTTGCACCTTTTCCTCCATTAGAGTGCCCTGAATATAAAAAAATGATCCAGTCTGGTACACGGAGTAGGACACACCCAGCACTTAGACCCTTTGCATCAAACAAAGTACTGGTATCAATGCAGGAATGATGCATATGGACAACAGAGGGAATAAACACACAAGGGCCCCTATCTCCTTTCGCAAACTTTCTGTCAGCCTCACCCTGACGTGTGATTCGGCTGCCTTGAATTGCGCGTGGCAACCTCATCCATCTTTATCGCTACTCCAGGAAGCACACGGGTGATGGCCGTGGATGACAGGTGCAATAGAGCTGCTGGCTTTATCTATTGGTATGTCTTCTCAGCTTCACCCTGTGAGAGGTTTGAAGGGCAACTTCCGAAGAGTGATAGCAGAGAGATGAATGCAGGGATGGGCGCCCAGAGGCTGTTCCCCTCCTACACTATTACTCCATTCCCAAATCTCCACTTCGCTTATAGTACGGGGCCACTGTTGCACTTGACATCTGAGAGAAAAGCCTATTCAGTACAGGACTTTACAGGTAGACGCACAAACAAGCGCAGATAAATTTTTAACCGCGGGGAAATAAAGGAGAAGCTCTCAAACAGTGGAGTTTTTTTTTTTGTTTTAGTGTGCTGCACAGCACGCCCAGCACCCCTTCAGGAAAACAAGTTGTTTTATTTATCACCAGAAAGGAGTCCTGAATACGTAGCACTGAGAAGACTTTGTGACAACTCTTCAGTTTGAATGACTCAAACTTACTTCATGCGTTCTCTACCGTGCAATTATCACTCTTTGAACCTTTGAACCTTTCTGTTTTTGTTAACGTGCACGCTCGCTGCAAACATATGAAAGCATGAAAGAAAACACACAGAAATGAGCTTAATCCATCATGTTCATGTTCTGGCTGCTTGAACTCCTCAAACAAGCAAATATTGATGAAACATAAAGGAAGACCCCCGCAACCCCCCATCCCATAAGGCAAATCCAGCAAAGCGAGACAATGCACTGGAGCTATTAAGACATGCAGTGTAATTATGAGGTAGGTAATGCGTGGGCGCAATAAGCACGGCTAATACAATGGCTTTTTGCACAATATGTGCTGCGGCGTGTAAATTAGCAACGGTTTAAAAAGAAAAGGAGAAACACAGTTACATTTCACTTTAATCATGAAACAATACTTACATTGTATTGCAGTCACATGTTAGTATTCTATCGGTCTACGCTACGAAAACACAAACGCACTGTGGTGCGCGCACAGGATTTGCAAAGCGCGAGTCCCAGCTGGTAGTCGACCTGAGAGCTGAGAAATAGGATAAATACACTGAGAAGAAGTTTCATTTTAAAACGGAATAAACACCATTTGAAAAAAAAAAAAAAAAAGGAGGCATTTGGAATCGCAAAATGATTATTTGAGAGGATGCAAACCTTCCGTATTTCTTCAAATAATAAAAACTAAACATCAGGTCAACCAGACAGGAGGCAAAGATGCTTCTTAGATTGTAACTTTAAAGATTTTTGGGGGTTGGGTGTTAAAAAACAGTGTCCTCTGGTAACCACGTGGAAAAAAAGAGAGCTCCAAAGCACTCCAAAAATATATTTAAAAGCCTTTGTACCATTTGGTTAGTGGAAGTGGAAGTGATTGCATTTCGGCCCCGAGCCCTTCGTCGGGGTACAGAAGCCCTGTAAACACCAGGTTGCTTTAATTCTGATTTCTGTGAAAACAAAACTGAACCAATTGAACTTTTTCCAATAAACGGTACGCTCACATTTTACTATTTCCATCCCATTATCTACACCGATATAGTGATGACTGGTCAAACAGTTCTGAGCCATAGCATGTGTGCTGTTCCACCTCATACTTTCAGTCATAAATGGAGGTGTTTGGGAATCCCGAATGCTGCACGTTAGCTTGAAAGGGACAAAACGCACAGCAGTGATAGTTAAACGTGCTGAGCCACTTCTAGTCGGCTCTCTATATGCTTGTCGGTCAGAATTCACAGATCTATTGCACGACGCCTTTCGGTGCATCGTAATGAAGCCTATCTGTCCGTAACAAGCGCAAACATGTTACAGCTGGAGCCCATCATGCCTCCGGGCCCGAGCCGCTTTGTTATCGCAGCCGCCCTACGGCAGGTTTAGCGGCAAAACACATTCAGGCGAAATCAATTTCCCTCTCTTACTTTGATAAGCAAAGTTGCACGCGGACGCCGGCGTACTCACGATATTCCACAAACGGACATTTTGATAGAAAGGTTGGCACGTGCCCAATGTTATTCCTGCAAACTGCAAATGGTTCTGAATGGCTGGGTTTTATTAGATATTGAGAAAGTATGTGGAAGGTATTATCGCTGGAGAGAGAGATTTAGTGATGAGCAACTCGAAACAATTCTTATATTTAAAAGGATATTATCACAAAAAGCTATCCCATGAAAATAGCCTCTTCCGGACATATTTATCTATGACAACTGATGAAATTTAGCATACAAAAGTAAATAAAAGTCCTCAGCGGGAAATCCAGAGAACGCTTGGCAGCTTCTGAGACGCTCATTTTTCTTGGACAGAATTTGCCATCGTTTGTCTTCCGCGCTTCAGTGAGACATCAATTCCCGTCCAAAGTCTGAAGGAGTGGGAAAACAAAAAACTCGCACCGCGCAGAAACCTGTCAGCCGTGGTCATCTACAGGTAGCGGGCCTATACTGCAGGAGGGGGATTTATCTGCCCTCCCCCGCTCCAAACCCGAGACAAGCGTTTAAGCTGAACATGACATTTGTGCAGCAATTAGTCACATAACGTCAGAGGAAGCTGCCGCTTAACGTGGCGGCAGGGCGTGTTTACATAGCGAGAAGCCCCAGATAGTTGGAAACCTGCCGGCCGTTACAGAACGATGAAAGTCCCTACCAAGACGGCCCCCGAGCTCCGCCACAACTCAAGTTCTGAGCGGTGACCTCTGACAGCTTCCGAGTCCTGCAGGGGAAGAACAACTTCCTCCCTGCAAAATTTTCTCACTTTCAGAACATGCAGGTTTTTGCTGTGCGGCGTCATCTCCTGCCTGCTTTCGTTGCCCTTTATTAAATTAGAGAGGAAAACAATTCCATCAGTAATTCCATTTTCCTTTTCGCGAACCGCATATTGCTCATTAAATATTAACTGACAGGCTTGAGCTTCCTTGCATTTTGATTGTCATTATTTATAAAATTATTTTGACAGCAGACGGCTTAAGACAGACCGTCTGCAGAATACCAATACGGGGCGTTTCAGTCGATGTGAATTGAAAAGCAGAAAAACAACTAATTATAGGTTTGTGATTCATAATTACTTTTACAATTTACCTGAAATCAGCCATTCCTGACTCTGTGTGATATCCGGTATTATATCCCACCTGTTCTTGCTGTAGGTTAACAGCACGGCTGGTAGCGGCTTATGGAGTCTCTGTTTTATCAGCAGCTGTGGAAAGAGGCAGTGACTGCAGCGTTGGCATCATTGGGCCTCTTTCACGAAACGATCAGATTTGATCGTAAAACAACACGTAAAGCACTTTTAAACCAACATTTCTGCAAACATAGTCTGATTCATCTTTTTGTTCGTATCATATGAATTTGTCCATGGTACGATCAAATCCTACGCGTGTTTGGAAACATGCAGGAAGGCTCTTAGAACGGCTTATTCTTTATGAAAAATCCATTACAGTAGTGCCAAACCTCAACAACAACAAGATGTTTCAGTGGCCCTGTAGAAAAAAAAACCTAATAGGCTGAAATGGTGTATTTGTCGAACTGTCCTCATTCATAACAATACAAGATTATCAAACTTGTAATGGGTTGATCACGTAGACGTCTTACAAATACAATTACATAGTCCTACCATCTGATGAAGATGCAGCCTGGATTTGATCTGTGTCCAACTCCAATGCCGACTGGACACCCGACAGTGAGGTCTCTCCTATTGATTGATCCTCTGATCCATGTTGGATAGCGTCACAGTGCGCTGCCGTCCTCCGGTGGCTGATAATACACGTCTACTTCATGTCGAACCATTTCCTTTTGTTTTTACCTCAGCAACGGTGTGTTTTTCTGCTGAAACAGCATTGACAGTGTTAATAATTTCTTGCCATGCTTTACTTTGATCAGTTCTTGTGACTCCGCTGCTGCTCCGCTGTTTTCGTACGCACATAAATGCGACAAATTTACAAAGAATGTGCGAAAACCTTCGTGAGTAAGGCTCAATGTCTTTTTTGCCTCTGCGGCCCCCCACCCTGGGGCCCCCAGAGGTTCGCTCTCCTAGCAATACTGTTCCATGAGGCATGTTTACTGGCAACATTTGATTATCAATAAGGTGGCTACTCAGAATGTACTCGGTATAACCTGACAAGCTCTGACTAGCACCAATGCACCAGTCTAGTGAATTATGAAAACCATTGATGGATGAAATATGAACATCAATCTTGTTCAGCTCCTGTCTGCTGAATAAATTACTTTTAAAGTTCAGTGCCATGTTGGCGTGTACTTCTTGCCTCACTCACTGCTTTCCCCTCCATAGCAGAGCGAGTTATCTGCTGAGTGACAAGCGAAAAGGAAAGTGAGCTACAATGAGAGCAACAGGACGTCGCTTCCAAGGGTGGTGGACGTCTGTGAAAGGAATGCGGATTGATGAAAGCTTTGTCCTGTTAAGGGAGGGGGTGAAAAACGTCCGCACTGAACGAGGCATGAAGGTAAAGCAAAACCGAGGTGGATTCTCAAATAATTTGTCTCATTGCAAATCAATAAAAAAAATAACATACTGTACTCTGAAAACGCTCCCTGTGTGATAAAGCATCGGCTATTTGGCGATTTGGACACGGTTCGCGGTCCGCAGGGCTTTTCTGAAGTAATTCAGGTGCATGGCAGGCGCATTTCTCAAGTTTTAAAGGTAATGAATGGGGGTGTTCTTCATGGTACATGCCTCTCTCGCCCCGAGTGCCCATAAATAAGCCGCTCCCACACAATAGAGAAAAAAAACCTGCAAGGTGGTGTTTGACATTTTCTCCTGCGTGCCCAGAAATTGGATTGGATCGATTCTAAGTTCTCTATTAACATGATGCTATCTTCATAACTGAAAGGCCACGGTTTCCAGGTCAAGTGTATTTGTATATCCTTTAATCTCGGTAACAGTCTCAAAGGGCTTCACAATGTGGGCGTTGTGAAACAATAAATGACGACACACAACACCCCCCGACCTTGGACCCTCGCAGAGGACAAGGAGAAACTCCCAGAAAACCTTTTAGGAAAACAGAATGGAGGAAACCTTGGGAGGGGCTACTCAGAGAGGGATCCCCATCGACAGGAATCTGAGCTAGTGTAAGCTAACTGGTCTGACCTCACTCTCAGAGACCGAGCCGCTCTCGAAATATGCAATATATTTAAGTTATACTGTGGCTTTACCTTGGTCAGCAGTGAGCATTTAAGGCCATATGGATGTTTTCATCCTCTTCTTTCTCTTGGTTTTCATCCTCTTCTTTCTCTTATCCAGTGTGTGCAGCAAAGAATGTCGAGCTCCTTCGGATGAAAAGGAGCCAAACTGAGACGCCAAACTGCACTGAGAGGCGACTATTAGGACACAATTTTAAATTGAGGACTACACTTATTTTACACTTATTGGTTACTTTTGGTCATTCCTCTTAGCATTAGTAGCCTAGCGCAGCTTCACCTGGGCTTCTTAAGGGCAAAAACAGTTGAGCATTGACTCCTATTGACAGAACAGTCTGTGGATGAAAGTATTAATATTAATTCAAATATTAATACTGATTAGGTGCTTGCTGATCCATTTTCAACATCGTGTCTGTGCTTTAGCTCTCATTTCTCCTGGGACCTTTTGGGCTGTCTAGTTTGGGAACAAGCAGTAAATACATTATTATTTATTTAAACAATGCATACGTACATGATCATGCTTACATTTTTTACTGAACTTTCACTTTTAAACCATATGTAGCCTAATTCTAGACACTATAAACCATTTAGACGCCTTTTAAATGGCTAATCATCTCATAATTGCTCAGTGGGTGTTTAGAAACATGTTTTTTTAGTTGCTGGACAATTGAAATGGAAATTATCATGCTAAACAAAGAAACTACTTTGCTAGTGTCCTTTTTTAAAAGCAGATTTTCAAAAATGTCTTCCTGAGGAGCGTCATGCCTCTAGCATTTTTTGGAAAGTGCCTTTTTAAAGATTATCTTTATGACATTTCTGCTTTCTTAGACAGTCCACCATGAACCGAGACAGAATCACAAGCAGCAAAGGTTCTAGGCCGGAGTTTAACTCAAACCACTGCATGTACACTGCAGGCGCCTCAGCCAACCTAGCCGCCAGAACAGTGCTAGAAGTTGCCCTTTTAGAGAATTTCACCATTACCATCATCTCATCGTGAGATGAAAGCTAATGTAATACCTTGTCACCCAACAGTATGGCCAATCATCTGCATTTTCATTACTCTGTCAGGTGTCAAGGGCCTCTTCAGCCATCTATAGAGCTCAATCGTGTTGAATCGCCACTTACAAACAAATGACACCGGGACACATTAATCCAGCACACAGGAAAGCATCAGTCAACCTCATTATGAAGGTCTTGGTGAACCGGAGTATATGAACAGGCCATTGACCCCGGTGTTGATGCTGTTGAATGGCAGGAGGAGACAAAAAAAAAAAAAACAGTCTCTAAAAGCTGCAATTAAATTTTATTTCATTTTTTAAATATGTTTCAGTAGGTCATTCTCCCATAAAGAGCTGCTAACCCTAAAAGAATTTTATTAGTCTGGGTTTCAGTGGAGAGTTTTAGTGTCCCATAATGGTCTAAATGTTGTTTCAAATCCTGACAAGAATAGAGTTTGAGGGAAATACTGGATTCTTGTAATTCTTGTAATTCTTGTATTTTGGACATATTCTCATTTAAAGATATTGAAAATCATAAAAAAAATATTGGTTATTGGCAGCTTCAATCTAAACATATTAGTATTGTTTCAACAACCCATATCGGACAAACCCTAATTTATATTTATACCCCAATTTATACCAGTTCTGACCTTGTGTGATCACTTGTATTTGATATTTTCCATGCAGGATGATGAAGCAGCACTATGTGTACATATGAACAAATGTAATACCAAAGAAAAAAATCAAAACAACAAACAAAATTGTGGTCAAGACTGCTGATTTTTCCTACATTTTCTAATCTTTAGATGGACTGAGTTCTGGCAACCCATGTGCTTGTGATTGTCTGTCACTGGAAACAAAGTAACCAGTCATTACTATGGTCTGGCTGGACTGCCTCGCCTATTCCATGGTCCTGTTACAAATTCAGGTTAGGGGAAACTTTGTTAAACTGATATATAAAAAAAAGGTCTGCTAGAGAATGTCACTTATTCTTCCTGCCTCCATTTAAAAAAACTCCTGACAAGATCACAGCAGTCTGACAACAAAAAAAATGAACACATCCATCTCTTGTGGGTTGTTGACAGATATGGGTGCTCACAGTAATCAGATTACATATACTTGTTCCGATTATGTGATAGCATGTTTGATTACTTAGAAGCATTAAAAGTAACTTTTTGACTAACACATACCTTTTTACACATCTTGAAATAATGGTTGATGTCAATTCTATTCAATGTACAGGCTGCAAATAGCAGAAATGTGGCAATTCAGTTCAGGTTTTGAAGGCCAAGTAATCAAAAATATTTAAGTAATCAGATTATAAATGGATTATATTACAGTTTACAGTTTTCAGCAGGTAATCAGTAATCTGGGATGGGTAACGTGGAAAGTAACATTCCCTTTCATGCACCCTGAAGATGACAGAATTATCTAAAAAAAATAAAGCACATATCACAATGGTCTCCTGACTCTGAAAGCATGGCTTTTGTCTCCATAATACCACATCTCTCAGTAAATATGGAGGCTTGGGCACTCAGTCTGATCAATAATTCCTTGAGCCCCAGATTCCACACTGGTAAGGCTCTTTGATGTGGACCAGAGTGCAGGAGGAGAAGTCATCCAGGGGGAGAAAATGCGAGAAAAAGAGGCTTCATTATTTCAGACAGCTGTCAGTGAGTAGCATTAAATTAGATCTAATACATTTGCCGGTTTGGAAAACAAAGCAACAGTATGGAAGAAGATTATATTAAAAAAAATCCCTCTTGTAATTGTGCTTCAGGATCCTTTCACAGTGATAGCAAATGCGAACAGATTGCACAGCAGGCGGTCTGTGTCACATCAGAGCAGGAGCACCTCTCAAACTGGTTGCGAAACCCAAACAGAGGTGGCAATCAGCTGCAATTGCGGGGGGGGGGGGGGGGGGCCCAAAAA